>CAUYON010129393.1:0-42401 GCA_963573935.1 Arctocebus calabarensis
CCCCCACCCAAAATGGCCCCAACAACACTGTCCCCCACACATACTTGCCACCAACATTGTCCCCCAACAACACTGGCCCCCCCAACTCGGGCCCACCAACACTGCCCCCCACCAACACTGCCCCCACCAACACTGCCCCCACAACAGCACCGCCTCTAAAAACACTGCCCCCCAACAGCACTGCCTCCAAGGACACTGTCCCCAACAGCACTGCCCCCCAACAGCATTGCCCCCAACAGCACTGCCTCTAACAACACTGCCCCCCAACAGCACTGCCCCCACCAGGCTCTGGCTTTTCCTAGAGGGACCCTGGTGAGCCTGGCTCGCTGTGGGAGATGCCAGCCACTACACAACCAGGCAGGAGGCCCAGGGTACCTGCCCAGGAGAAACTCAGCAAGGCTTTCCCCCATGCTGCTGGCCTCACCCCACAGATCCCGTGAAGGCAGGGCTGGAGGGAGGCAGAGTGCGAGAGTGGGGTGCAGAGCAGGGCAGCACCCACAGCCATGGTGGGTGGAGGCCACCTGGGGAGACAGGATTGGTGGGGATGGCACTGGGCAGCCAGAGAGGGGAGCTATAGCTAGGGGATTCTCCCCTTCAGCTAAACCCTGCCTGTGGCCCCGTCCTCTCTTCCACCAGAAGGCTGGCCTGGCTCACAACTTTGGCACCAGGACACCGTTTCATTGTTGGACACCAGAGCACACAATGTCAGGTTCCAAGGACACTGATTTTGTTTCATTCGTAGGCCCCCACCCCCACTCTCAGCCCCCCGGCAGGTGCAGTGGGAGCCTGACCCCTTCTGTGGCCTGGTCTCTCCTCTGGGGGCCTGGGGACTCAGCTGCAGGAATGTGAGCTGTCCTGACACAGGGGACACATGGAGGGCAGTCCTGGATCTTTGGACCACCCCAGCCAGGCCCGACACACCTGTCCCTCCCCAGGGAGTCCCAACCCCAGAAAGGGTCCCTGAGCAGGTGATGCGAGGCCTCCCCTCACGCTGCCCAGCTTCCTGCACTTAGCTCCACACCCCACTGGGCGCCATGGGCAGCCCACCTCCGTCTTTGTTGCCAGGAGTCCAACTCACTGGGAGCCCTCTGGGCCAGGAGGGCAGGGCGTTTCCATCGTCACTTGGGGACAGGGTCCCCTACCCCTCCCGCACACTGGGCACCCTGGGACAACTCACAAGGCCACCTAGCCAGGCTGGGGAGGAGGTGACCTGGGCTGCTGTGAAGAGTCGGGTGCAGACTCAGGGAGGGGACTTGTTCCCACAATACCCAGGGTTGTACTAGCCCCTGCAACTCTGCCTGTGGCCCAGTGACAGAAGTTCCAGGCAGCCACGCTCCCAGCAATAAGAGATGGGGAGACTGAGGTGCAGAGAAGGGTGGTGACCAGCTGCACTGGGTGGCTTCTGGAAATTAATCCCCTCACCCTCATCACCCAAGCCCCAGACCCTGTCTCTCCAGCAAGACCAGAACTTCCAGCCAGGCCAGGGCCAGGAGGCCTCTCTCAGCCTATACTACCATGGAAGCCCAGGGGCCATCTCAGGCTCAGGTGGAGGGTGGTACTGGGGCCTAGAGCCTCCCTCCCATCCCTCCTCTGGGCTCCCGCCCGCTGGCCAGGCTGGCATCACTGGACTTGGCACCACAGCCGGGTCTGGGCACTTGAGCTGCATTCAGATCTGCTCCCTGTGAGGAGATGGCGGGTACATGGCGTTCTCCTGGTGCCCAGCCAGGCCGCCCAGCCCCTTCCCTCCTCCACTCAGCCCTGTCATCAGTTGCGGTGCAGTCTCAGGCACTGTCCACCCTCCACACACACCATCCGCAGCCCAGGCCCACCTTGTACCCTGCTGGACTAGGGAGCAGCAATGTTAGCAAAGGCAGTGATGGGGGTGGCGCCACCCGTCCATGCAGAGGGACCAAGGAGCCCACAGGGGTTAGACCTGGACCTGGGATGTGCCCCCTACCCTGCAGGGCTGTGATGCACACATGCCGCTTTGCAGGTGCTGCGTGCTGGCCGGTGGTCATGCCCAGACCATGCTCTAGAAGTGTCTTGTGGTGGTCCCTTGGGCTCACCTAGGGCCATCAGACTGAAGGTGGGCCCCTATGAGAAATATTCCAGGAGCCAGGGAAAGGAGAGCCCTGGCAGTGACGGGTGTGGGGACATCTCATTCAGGAGATGGCCAGGGAGGCTGGAGCCGGCACCAGGAGGACAGCCTGGATGGGAGGGAGGCAGGGTAACCAAGCCCCAGGAATGATGGGCTGTAGCTCCCCCAGTCCTAGACTGTGTACACATGGGGTTTCCACCATTGCAGTCACCCAGTCACCTCGGAATGTCCTCAAAGTCATTTGAAGCGCCCCCAAGGCCAAGAGACTCTCAAAGCCCCCACGCTGGGCTCAGCTCCCTCCCTGGATGCTAGGGAGACATCTCCCCGACCCCTCACAGACACCTGCGTGAACCACTGCCTCCTGTCTAAGAGTGGATGCCCCAGGACGGCTGGCAGGGACGGCTGCGGCCAGGAAGTTCTCACTGTGGGGAGCAGCCACCACTACCTGCGAAGATGGGTCCACTGTAGGGGCTGCAGAGAGAATGTCCCAGCTAGATGATGCCCACCAGGGACCCCAGCCTGGTGTCCCCAATGGCAAGGGCAGGTGGGACACTCAGAACACGGTGCCTGGCTGCAGCTGGCGCCCTAACACTACCCCTGGTCCTGGCTGAGCCCCAGGCTGGGGGCCCTCCAGGGCCCAGAGGTCAGCTGTCTGTGGCCTCTTTGGCCCAGACTGTGCTGTCCAGGAGCTAAGGTGGCCACGTTTCCCAGGCGGCACCACCAGAGATATGAACTCAGGCTGAGAAGACGGACGGCGCCTGGGTGGTGATTTCTAATTTAATAGAACACAGAATGGGATCATGGAGTGATCACCCCAATCGACTGGATTTTGGAAAACAAATATTCCGCTAGCATCACTTTTGTGGGCGCACGTGACTGTGAAGCAGGGACAGGGAGAGCCTGGTGAGGAACAAGGACTCCTTCCCCGCCGGAGTCCCACACTCGCCAATGCAGCTACCTGCGGGGTACCAGTGAGGCTGATTTATCTGCTCAAACGCTATGTAGTGCTTCAGATTAATAAAAATATTTAATAAAGAATCAAGATGGTTTATCTGTAATGCAAAGAGAATCACGTTGCCTATATTTTTATTACTGAGAAATTGGAAACAGGAAGAAATAACGGCACGAGTTACTGTATAAATGACAGAAACGCACGCTCCGGTTATGTGTGCCGCTCTGCCCATAAACATAATCTATTCGCTCTGCTCTTTCGGCTGATTCCACAGCCTGCTCTGCATTGTGGAGTTTAATATCCCCAGTTCTCAGCAGCACAGGGAAGTGATTAAATAAGAAATAAATTTGGCTGTCATTGCATTTAAAATCAAATCAAGGATCATTTGTTACCCCAAATGAAGCAGTCCTCCTTCCCTGCCCGTAAGTAGGCTGCTGTTTGCCGAACCATTTAGAAATGTATATATAGTAAACTCAGTGCATAATGGCTTGTACATAATACGGGCTTTATGGCGCTGCTGCACAGAGCTGCCAGGAGAACCCATAAGCTGCACACGGCTTCTTTAATTTAAAGTTATAGGTATGAGGCTTTGCAGGCTGCTCTCAGATTCATCTGAGTCTTGTTGAAGGCCCACGCAGGTCGCAGAAGCCACTGTCCTGGTTCTTGGCCCCCTCACCTCTCACTTGGGCAACCAGCTCACCTGCCTTCCTGGGGAGGACAGAGGATGCGGGGGTGACCGAGTCAGGTCCTCGGCACTGGACCCCAACCCCAGGAGGGACGCTGCATCTGACATGGGGCCAGGAAGGAGGCACGACAAGCTCACCTCCCAGCAGAGCACGCTGCCTGGGAGCCTGGCAGAGGGGCCCAGACTCCTGCTGGCTTCTCTGTCTTCTCAGCTTGAGTTTGTATCCCTGGTGGTGGCTGAGAAGCTAGGGGTGGCCCTGAGAAGCCAAGCTGTCCCCTGGCATGTCTGCCCATTGTGGCCCTCCTGGCGGGGATGGGAGGAACCCTCTGCATACAGCTGTCCCAGAGAAGGCAGGGCCCTGGGGGTGGAACTTTAGTGGTGTTTCCAACAAAAATAGCTTATTAGGGTTTAGCATTTGAAGGGGTAAAGTTTCGGGGACTGCACTAATCAGGACCCTGCCTCTTTCCAACCTGATGATGCCAGATGATAGCCTCATGTGGTGGGCGGCGCCTGTGGGGGCTCAGTGAGTACGGTGCCAGCCCCATATACTGAGGGTGGCGGGTTCAAACCCGGCCCTGGCCGAACTGTGACAACAACAAAAAAATAGCCGGGTGTTGTGGCAGGCGCCCCTGGTCCCACCTACTCAGGAGGCCGAGGCAAGAGAATCACCTAAGCCCAGGAGCTGGAGGCTGCTGTGAGCTGTGATGCCACAGCACTCTACTGAGGGCGATAAAGTAAGACTCTGTCACTACAAAAAAAAAAGAACCTCATGGGGGTGACCCGATGGGGCTAAAAAGAGGTGGTAAAGTGAGACTCTGTCACTACAAAAAAAAAAGCACCTCATGGGGGTGACCTGATATGTCCCCCCCAAGGTTTGTCCAGTTCATCACCTGCAGTGTCTCAGAGGCGACCTTAGTGGGCATGGGGTCATCACAGTGTCTTAGATGAGGTAACACTGGGCGGTGCTTTAGCCCAATATTTGTTTGGCAGGGTCCTGGTAAGAGGAGGAGAGAGAGACACGGACACACATAGGGGGTGGCCCAGTGGGGACAAGGGGATGGCAGCACCTCCTGAGGCTGGAAGAGGCCGCCACAGGGGCTTCGGAAGGAGCCTGGTCCTGCCCACCTTGACTTTGGGCTTCTGGCCTCTACAGGTGAGAAAATAAGCTTCTATCGATCGGACCGGAATATGTGATAACAGACAGCCATGTGGCTGCCTTGGGCAAGCACCACCCCACACCTGTCCCACATTTGCCAGAACAGAGGTTCTCACTATTCTCAGATGGGAAAACAGAGGCCCACGCAATGAAATGGGGTGCCTGAGGAGGACCATGTGGGGCTTGAGCCCAGGATGGAGGGACCCCCCCTCCATAGGGGCCTGCCTACCGGGCATCTGGCCTGCACGCAGGCCTGGGGGTCATCACTGCTGAGTGAGTGAGGGAACAGATGAAGGATATCCCCCTCATGCTCCAGCCCTTCCTCCACAGGCGCTGGTGACCCACCTGTGTCATTAGGGAGTGGGGAGGGCGGGGAGAGCATGGGACGGGTGCCCTTGGTATGGCCCCTGTGGCTTTTGTACAGAGACCTCTGAATGGTATATAGGGCTCCCCCCAGGTCTCCTGGGGAAGCCCAGCGCTACTTCCCAGGACAAGGTACCCTAGGCCTGTGGTGGAGCTAGGCAGAACTGGGGCAGGCCCTAAGGACGGCCAGGCTGGGAGAGCTTCCTGGAAGTGGCAACTAGCCTCCTGTCTACCGCCCCTCAACTGCTGGAAGAAAGGCCACAGGCTGCCACCCTCCAGCAGTGCTCCAGCACTGTGTCCTGGCCCCACAGCTTGTGTTGATGCCACCCCTCCCCCAGCTGCGGGATACTAGTGAGGCCGTCTCCAAGCCCCAAGTGCCTCGATCCCTGGATGTGTTCAGTTCGGGTCTTGGCTGGGACAACAGGTGGCAGCCAAGGGTCAGAGCAGGCCCCAAGCAGGAGAGATGCTCGAGGAGCAGTGCCCAGTTTCCAAACTTGCTCCCAGCCCCCGTCCAGACCTGGACCCAGGGGTGTTCTCTTTGTCCTTTTGTTCCCAGGCTAGTGTGGAGCTGCGCCCTGAAGGTCTGTCCCTGTCCCCCCATGCGGTGTCCCAGCAGGGGATTCCTGAGTCCATCAGCATGAGCAATAAGGCACAAGCCTGTTTCTGCTGTTGGCCAGGTAGTCATGGAAGGTCTGCAAATCACCACCCCTTGCTGGTCTCTCCCCCAGTGAGCACACACCCTCCACCTCCATGCACTTGGGCATCTGCTTCCCTGGCTGGGGACACTGGGATAGAGCCCCCATGTCCAGGTCCAGCAGGGGCCTGGCCAATGCAGCCTGCGATTCCATCCAGCTATCATCCCTGGTTGCCTTTGCCAAGTACATTAAGGTTAATGTCACCATCGTGTTAATGGCCCACTGTGTTTTAATGTGTAATATAAACTTAAAAATTAATTGCCTCACCTTCTGAAGCATCTTTAACTGCTTCTGAAAGGAAATATGGCTAATAACCATAATTTTAATGTCAATTCTTTTTAGAAGTTTATGTGTGACCAAATTTCTTTTGTTAGTTCACAATTTCACATTTTCTCCTCCTTCAAAAAAGGAAAAACATCTCCTTTTTGCATGTTCTACTATTAATTTTCAGAATGCTCAAAGGAAAATAAGACAGTCCTTTGCCCACGAGTATTATGTGTACAGGTGCCAAACGTGGTTGCAGGCATGACCCTGGGCCGCCTGGTCCCAAGGGTTTCCACTCAAGCAAGGTCCTTGGTGGAGAAGGGAGGACAGCATGGAACGTGGCCCCCCCTGCTGTTGGCGACCACCAACCCCAGCAGACCCTCTTCTTCCAGTTGGGATCCCCCACCCCATGGGAGCAGTGGGGCATGACCTCTGTCTGACCTCTGCGACAAGCAGCCCCACCTGGCGGGACTGCTCCACTCAGGCCAGTGCAGCCCAGGGCTTTGGTGCCCAGCTGGGGGTCCCTGCATCTGCCACAAAGCCTCCTCTCTGGGTGGGCGTGTGTGATGGGCTTGCAGTCACCCCACTGGACAGAGCCCAGGGGTGATGGCCTCACAGGGCTGCAGTGAGCAGGGGCCCAGCGGCAGAGCTGTGGGAGTAGGGAGGCTTCCTGGAGACACCTCAGCTGTGGGGGAGGCAAGTCCTGGGCAGTTCTACACCAGCAGCCCTTCCCTCAGGCAGGCTGACTTTATTGCCCAGAGAACAACAAATCACTCTGACGATAATGGGGATGAACAGACACTTAATTATACAGCCACCAGGCAGCACCGTCATTAATTTTCAATTGCCGCAGCCAGGTCCTCAAGGCTAGGCTTGAAGTTGCTTAGGGCCTAGAGCGTGGGGCAGGACACTGCTGGCCTGATCGGGGCTCGGACTGGACTGGGGGCACAGGTCTGTGGCTGGGGGTGCTTGGCTGAGGGTGGCCTGGTCCCAGGCCTGTGGCCATTCTTCCAGCCAGAGCAGCTGTTAATGGTTAGTGTCTGCTGGGTACGAGGGTCAGAGCCCTGGGCCAAGTGGCCCTCACTAGCAGGCTCCCACGTGGAGACCCGATCGAGATGGGAATTCCCCCTCCAGGGTGCTATGGATGCACTGGGGACTGGCACAGGGCTGACTTTGAAAGGTGACAGGGCAGCCTGCCCCCCCAGGCTCCGTGACATGCCGTGCTCCCTCCTGGGCTCCATGGGTCTGCTCCAACCCACTACCTCCCAGAGTTCTTAATCCCCCTGAGCTGTCTCTAGTCACATGGACTCTGGGTTTCCTCCTGGGTCTGTGGGGACTGGGGGCTGCAGGGGTGGCTGGTGGACAGTCATTGACAGAGTGGGAGAGGACATGTGCTGGGGGACACCTCTTAAGCAACTCCCAAGGGAGGCAAGCGGGCAGCCCGGTGCCAGGCCAGGCAGCTTGCGCTCCCGGCTGTGAGGCTCTGAGAGGCAAGCTGTTGGTGCTGGCGGAGCTTGGCAGGCGGCGCAGGAAGGGGATGTTTGCAGACTGCCGCCGACAGCTTCCCTACCGACACATCCCTGCCAAATGAGCAGCGCCTGTGGGCGCCCTGAGAGCAAGTGGCGGGCGGAGCCCTGGGCTGGGCTGTCTCTAGGGCAGTCATGATGGGGGCCACGGAGGGTTCTGAAAGACAAACACCCTACCTGCCAACCCTGGGGGGCTGCAGGCCAGAGTGGGGGCTGAGTGGCCTCCCCCAGCCAGTTCAGGGCAAGCTCCTTCCCTCGGCCCCATGGAGTATCCACAGGCAGTGATGGATTGGGGCACTGTGGAGGGTCATTACCATTCATAATCATTATTTCCTAATTAAAAAAAACCTCACAGTTGGGAGGCAGTGTTTTGCAGAATAGACAGTGTGGCCACAGTATGTAGGTGGCTTGGAGGGAGGCAGTGTGGGATCCAGAGGCCCAAGGCCAGCACAGGGTCCAGTGGTCCCTGTCTTCCCCCACCTCTAGGTCAGAGAGTCCAGTCACATCCCTGTTCCATAGAATGTCCCCAGAATCCACACTCACCCCTGCCCTGGGGGTTCTGATGTCCTTACCAAGGGCAGAGGCCCCCTCCTGTGCTGGATCAGGCTGGGTGCAGAGGCCCCTCCAAGGGCCTTACCTGTCCAGGCCCCAGGTGACCATCCCAGCACCCCCAGGTCTCCGCCCAGGTCAGGGTGCAGCTGCCTTGCCGGGCGCCTGCTGGACCACCGTACAGAGAGGCCACACAGGGCCTGGCTGCCTCTGCTGTCCTGACACCGGCAATAAGTATCCACCAAACAGATTGATTATGAAAAGAGCTGCTGCCAGTTACAGGAACTGTGGCGCTAACCGTCGTGAGCTTGTGCTCCATCCAGGCTGGGGACTGCAGGCCCTCCCTTTCCTTTCTGGAGGCCAAAATGATCAGATTTATTGCGGTCATAAGAGGTCATCGATGCACTTAGCGGCTTCCAGCCCCTGGTTTGAGGGGAAGTCAGGGCGGTGGGGCTGAGGCAGCTCCCGGAATCGCTGTTCCCACAGCTTCTCCGTTCCCCACCTCCATGGAAGCAGAAGGGAGCCTGGGAGACCAGGGTTGGGGCTGTGTCTGGGAAGAGTCCCAGCTCAGCAAGGGACTGGGCTGTCCCTGATCCCAGTTGTCCAGGGCACCTCCAGCAGGCTCCCCTCCCAGGGCTGGCCTCCTCCCTGCTGGTGAGTCTTCCCTACTGGGCACTGGGTCCCCTCCCTGCCTGAGCCAGCAGACTGGGCACTGCTCACCTTCACAGCGGCCTGGGCCAAGCACCCTCCCTCTGAGCCACAGTTTACTTTTCTGACACTTGGATGAGGTGAGAGCTGCTCTGGGGGACTCCATGGCACCTACCAGGCAGACCAGGACAGCACCTGCCTGTGACACTCACCAGCAGGGCAAGTGGTGGGCAAGGCGGGGAAAGAGGCATCAGCTCCTCAGAGGCTTCCTGGCGCCTGAGTGAGGGACACAGGGTCAGAGGACTCAGGCTTTGATGGAGAAGCCTGTGCTCTCCACTGCTATGCTCCTTCCCACGAATCCACACTGTCCAAAAGGTGATCAGACTCAGCACTGCCAGACCCCACATTCAAAAAATGATCAGTGGCCCTTTAATTTCCATACAATAACTATCTTATTAAATCTAAATTTAATGCATATTTGAAATCCTTAATTTAAAGCGTTACTGCACCCACCATCTGCTCTGCTCTCTAAATACAAGAGCAGTGAACACATAACTCAGTGGTGTCGTAAAAACATGGAACCTGGGACCAGCACAAGCACTGGGCCGGTGCTGGCCTGGCCATGTCCGTGGGCAGCACCTCCCCTGATACCATGGGGACCCACGGGAGAGAGTCTGCTCTTGACAGGCACTCAAGGCCACAGGAGAAGCCCACCCTGCCCAGCCCCCTACAGCAGGCTTGGGCCCTGGGCACCCCCTCCGGTGGTGCAGGCTCTGCCCAGCCCGCTCAGCCTCCTCCTTCCCCACGGCCCGACCACAGCCTTCTGCTTCCTCCCTCACTTGACATCTGCCAGGACCTCTGACTGACCCAGAGGTCCCTTCCCTGCTCCCAGACTCAGACCAAGAACCCTGGGTCTGTGCTCTGACTTCCCTGCATGACAGCGGGTCCTGGGGCAGCCACTCAAACCCTTCCCCCGTGGGGGGCTGGGAGGTGTGGCGTTGGGTGGAGTGCCTCATGGTTGGGGCCCAGGGGCACTGACATGGGAGGCGTGCTGGCTCCTTAGCACTTCTTACTGCTGGCTGTCCACCACCCTCTGTGGGCTTGGCATGCCCAGAAATGCCCGGGAAGTCCCCACCTGGCCAAGTCACCCTGGCCTGCTTGGGACCAAAATGCCAGGCAGCCCCCTCCTCCACCAGAGAGCCCTGGGCCTGCAGCCAGCGCCCCATCAGCCTGGGTCCCCTGGGACCAGCGATGTCCCTGTGGTGGGTGAACTCAGGCTCCAGGGCACCCCTATGCTCCCTGATGAAAGCCAGAGCCATGGCAGGTGGGTGGTGGAGCCCTGGGCCCTGAACCAGCTCGGGCTTGTTTGGGTAGGGGGAGGTGACAGCCATACCTGCTGGACTTGGTGCCCTTCTTTTTTTTTTGAGACAGAGTCTCACTTTGTCACCCTACATAGAGTGCTGTGGCGTCACAGCTCACAGCAACCTCAGACTCTTGGGTTCAAGCGATCCTCTTGCCTCAGCCTCCCAAGCAGCTGGGACAACAGGCACCCACCAAAACACCTGACTAGTTTTTAGAGATGGGGGTCTCACTGGTGCTCAGGCTGGTCTCGAACTCCTGAGCTCGGGTAATTCAACTGCCTTGGCCTCCCAGAGTGCTGGGATTACAGGTATGAACACTGGGCCTGGCCTTGGTTCCCCTCTAGGCTCCCCCACTCACAGCTATGACATGGTGGATTTTTTTTTTCTTTTTTATGGCCGAGGCACCAGCTTTCTGTCACTCCGTGGTGCAAACTCACATGCTCGCTCCCTTCAGGGGTCTGAGGGTGTGGTGTTGGGGGAGCCAGGCTACAGCACAGCCACAACAGTGCCCACCGGCCAAGCATTCACCTGATGTGTCCTGCTTAGGCACCCATGTGGACTTTGTACAGATTACCACTTTGAGCCCCTAGTCAGTGCAAAGTGGGCATCAGCATTATCCCATTTTACAGAGAGGAAAACTGAGATCGAGAGGCTCAGTGCCACGGCTAAGCTGGGAGCAGAACAGACACCTCTCCCGCCTCCCACCCTGAGGCTCAGGGCCCTGCCGGCCCCGCTGCCCCCAGGCCTCTCTCTGCAGCAGGCCTTTCCTTGGGAAGTTTTACATATTTTTGCAGAGCTGGTTTTCTGGCCGGATCATAGCCACGGTCCTAGTGGTAATTGACTGCTCTCTAATCAAATTGATTTCCATCCCAACGAGTCCTGCTGTCCGCCTCCGTTCCAGGAATGGTATTTTGAGCAGACGGTGCTCGGTACAGATGTGTAATCAAACGGCAGAATGCAGAGGGTGCTACAGGCCTCCCTGCCAACCCAGTGACAGTGAGATGGCCCAAGCTTTGAGGTCTAGTGAGTCATGCCTTCCCACTGGGGAGGGTCCCGAGAGGCTCTCCTGGGCCTGGGGGGAGGGCCCCGTGGAGTGGGCCTTCCCTGTGCCCACTCTGCTGGGGCTGCCCGGCCATTGCCTTCCACCCCTGCAGTCCAGGCTTCTCCTCCATGGCTGGGGCCAGCACGGAGCTGTGCAACTCCTCCTGTGTACAATGGTCTGGGCTGGAGGCCCCTCAGAATCTTTTGACCATGGCCTAGGGGAGCTCACTAGGCCCAGGGCAGTGATCCTGAGGCTGGGGGACTGCTGGGGGCTCTGAGGTCCCTGCAGCCTATGTGGAGAGACAGACCCTCCAACACCTTTACTCCCTTCCCCTCTGGCAGCCCAGCCCCCTCCAGCTAGGTCCTAAGCCCAGGGGCCCTAGGGTGGGGGTCCCACATCTTCCTCTTCCTCTGCCTTCCCATCCAGCTCTTTGCCCTGAGGACCATTGAGGCCCATCAAGGACGGTGGCGGTGTCCATGTACACCCCCACTTTTTTTTTTTTGTAGCACTTTATCACCCTCAGAGTGCCGTGGCGTCACACAGCTCATAGCAACCTCCAACTCCTGGGCTTAGACAATTCTCTTGCCTCAGCCTCCCGAGTAGCTGCGACTACAGATACCCCCACTTTAGATGATTAAGGAGAGGGCAGCTAGTCCATGGCTAGACGGCCCTGCCTCCTGAGCCTTCCTGATGGGCTCCCAGGGGCCAGAGCTGGGGGAAGGCAGCCCTATAGGCTGTGAGAGCCAGAGCCCTAGGCTGGGTACCTGCTCGCCCAGGGAACGGGTCCACGGGCTTCTCCACCTGTTTCTGCCACTGGCCAGCTCGGTTCCCCACCCCACCTTCAGTGCTGTGTGGGGAGTGTGGCCAGAGGTGGTAGCTTCCCAGAGAGCCAGGGGTGGGGCCTCCTGGGCTGTTCAGGCCTTCCTGGGGGGCTGCATCTATGCACAGAGTGACGGGGGGGGGGTCTCATAAAATCTTAAGCCTCCAGCTGACAGAATGAACCCCCTTTTGGCCAAGCCGACCCCAGAAATACCCTGAGGCTGAGTTGCTGGCCAGAGAAGGGAGGTCAGACGTGCCACCATGCCCCCTTTCCTTCTTGGAGATGTTTGTAACTCCCGACAGGCGTAAGGCTGTACGTGCATAAGACAAAGTTTAAACCACACCTGCAGGTCGTCAACTTGTTTAACAGATCACTTGAGTCAGAGTGTCCCTGCTAGTCTCTGATCAGCAGACTTCCTAACTTGAAACAGTCCACAAAGCTACATGTCTTTAACCAATTACAAGCCAAAGCATCTCTGAGCCCACCTGCAACCTGTAATCCTGGCTTCCAGATGTCCTGCCTATTGGGGCCTAATCAACTTCCATGATTCACACACAATTCCCGTCTCCCTGAAATGTATGAAACTGTGACCCAATCTCAAGGGGCCACTTGCTCGAGTCTCCTTGGGTGTGGCTCTCCAGGCCCTGGTCACACATCTGGCTTAGAGGGGGAGTCTTGCTGGACTAAATTATTTTACAGTTTGGGTTCTTTTCCATTGATATGACCAAGGTACCATCCCCAATGACGCTGATGGGGGACCCAGAGGGGCGAGTGCACCCTGCCTCCTTCTCTGAGTGGGGGCAGCCACACAGATAGGACAGAAGCTGCCTCCATGGGGCTCCCTGTTGTCAAGGTACAGACCCTTCTGTCTCATACTTGGGACATCCCTCCAGCTCTGAAACCCTGCCATGCTCTAGCCAGGTGGTCAGCACCGCGGGGTGCTCTTTCTGCCACAATTGCTACTCTGTTGGAGGGGGATAGGTCATCGGCTTCCGTCCTCACAGGCCAGTACATCTGGGGGTAGGTGGGACCTGGAGGATCCTCCCTGGCCTGGTCACCAGGTCTGACCCCACTGTTCGTGCCCAGCTGTCCTGGATGAGTAGACAGCTCAAGCCTCCCCAGGCCTCCAGTGACACTGAGATGGGCCTGGAGCCGCAGTCCCCCAGGGCACTGTGGGACTATCAGAAATGGTCAGGGAAAGGGTCCTGGGGCACCTCATCCTCCTGCCAGGAGGGATGCGGCTTAGCAGCCTGGGCCACTGAGGCCCCCAGACTCCACCCACCTCCAACCCCCATCAGCACCGTCAGGTATCAGTTCTCAGAGTCAAAGAGGAAAACGCCAGTGGATGTCTTGGAAAGGACGGCAAGACCAGGGGAAATATAAAACCTCAAACTTCAGTCAATCTGCCCACAGCAAGACCAGCCACAAGGCCACCATGCGGGGACTCCAGGGGAGAAGTGTGAGCAGGATCCGGGCAGAAAAGTACCTGACACTCCAGGTGAAACCATTTCTAACTCCCAGTGCTGGCAGCTGCCTAGAGGGACAGAGAGGATACTTCTTCCCCGCTCTCCCACCAGTCCAGTAGGGAAGTTGGAGGACCCGGCCCTGGGAGACGGGGATGCACAGGGGCTGGAGTTTGGGGAGCCCTGGGGATGGAGCATCTCTGGGGCTAGAGTGTGGGGAGCCTGTGAAGTCTGGACCAGCCCTGCAGACCATTCTTGGGGTCTCATTAAACAAACCTTGCATGCTGTGATGGGCCAGTTAAAGATTGTGGCCTGCACTGAGGGCTGGTGGGAGAGACCCCCCACCCCCGATAGTGAATCTGCATTTAACATGTGATGTGTCTGGGTCCCTAGGCCCCATGTTCTTTGCACACAGCCTGAGTGCACGAAGCTAAGGCGTCCACCAGGGGACGTGGGCTGCTGCCATGGCCCATGCTCAGTGTGTGGGCCCAGGGCCAGGGGCCACTGTCCCTGAAGACATCGTTTAAATGCAGACTCACAGGCCCATGGCAGACCTATAGATCTCTGTGTTAATCAGGTGCCCTGGGGATTTGGGGGATAGCAAAGTTTGAGAAGTACGACCTCTTCACCTCCTTGGCTGAACATGTGAGGAAACAGGCATAGAGATGCCAATCTCACAAAAAAGTGGCCTGAGACAGGTGCTCCGACATTCAGTTGGGGTGCCTCCCCTGCACCTGGTTGTCTCCAGCAAAGGGGAGGCTGCTCAGCGCCTCAGCCGCCCAGAATGTCTCCCCCAGCCTGTTGGGGTCCAGGGCCCCCTTCTTCTCTCCTCCCTTCTGCTACAGTTCCACTGGGGCCACCCACATGCCCCTGCCAGGCCTACTATGCCCCTCCCAGCTCCAGCCCTTGTTGACAGTCATAGATGCCCTAGAGGCAGGGATTTTTGAGCCCCTCTCCCTACCCTGCCACTGAACCTCTGTGTGCCCAGACCTATGTGGGTTCCCGGGGCCTGTGGTCACTACATGAAGCTGCATTCCTCCGGTAGGCAGAGGAAGCCACCCTCGCCCCACCTGTCCCACCCTGGCCCCAGAGTCCCCCACCATTCCTGGAATCCATGCCCACACAAACACCTAGTCAAGGGAGCCCAGTGACTCCTGCCTACCCACCCTTGCCCACAACCCCCTGCCTCCAGCCAGTGACCCCCAGGTCCGCCAACAAGTGGCCCACGCCCACTGCCAAGGGGATGGTTCTGCCTGGCCCCTAGTCCCCCAGTGGAATGGGCACAGGGCAGGACTATAAGGTCCCAGCCTGCTTGGTAATGGCAGTAATGAGCCGTGGCCCCTTGAGCCACAGGCCAGGGGCAATAGGCCAGGGCGGGGCTGTTCTCTCACTGATAGCTCCCTCTACCTCAGTTTCCTTTCCAGAGTGGGATTCACCCTCCTGTGGGCGTCTCAAGGCACACAGGCCTGACTCCGGGGCCGGGGCTGGGGCCAGGGGTTGCTGTCCTATGTAGGTAAGTTTGGGCAAGCATTGGTATGAAGGAGGTCACCTGGTCCCCAACACCCAGCCCCTGCCCACTCCCCCCAGGGCTCTGACTCTGTGTGCAGGGAGCACAGAGAACACAGCCCATGACAAAGCCCTGTCATGCTGACACAGCAGCTTCCTCAGAGCAGCTCTCAAAGGGACCCGGCAGGCAGGCTGTGGTTCAGAACTGAAGAGGCCTCCCAAAGGTTCTGACGCCTCCGCCACTTTCTATCAGAGGCTACAGAGCAAGGCAGCCAGACCCAAGGACAGAGGGCCTGGTGCAGGTGCCCAGTTCCTCCCTTCTTGGAAAGCCAGGGAGACTCAGCGCCCAGAGCAGGCCAGGCTGGGTGGCCATCCCCGGTGGCAGGATCCCGGACTCACACCGGACTTCCCCCACCCCTGCCAGGCTACTTTGCCTTCAGAGGGAGCTTGGGCCTGCTGGGTTGGGGCATTCGGCCTTGCAGGTGTGCATTGCACCCCGTGGCCCAGGGGTCAGGTGTCTGTCCACACCAAGCTCCCTGCCAGCCAGGCAGGCCCTGGGCCAAGGCACGCATGGAGCCCGCCCCATCCTAGTGGAGCAGACCAGGTGGGAGGCACCCGCCCAGGGTGGAGTTGCAGCAGGAACCAGCCCAGAGAGCGAGACAGCAGACTGCTGCCCAGGCTGTGTGGCCAGCTGCGCTGGAGGCCTGAGCTGGGCTTGGCAGTGGGTGGGGACAGTGTGACGTGGCCCCTGTAGGAGGGGGTGGCTCAGAGTAGACCCAAACAGCGATGCCACTGCACATGGGTCTTCAGCCACGAGAGCCAGGAAGGAAACCACATCATCCTTTTGAAACTTGAGGGCCTGCTCCCTGTGGCCTTGGCCGTGGGGCATCCTCTTCTGGGCACAGCCATGAATGTACCCACCGCAGCCCTGCGTCAGGGAGGCCCAGTTAACCAGTAAGCAGTAACTCTGTGAGGGGGCAGAGCCTATAAGGTGAACCCAGGTGGCCCCTATGTGAGACCACTGCAAGACTGCAGGACAGCACACACAGCTGTCAGGGGGAGATCTGGCCAGGCACAAGAAGCACCACTGGAGGGCCTGAGGCAGGAGCCTTGAGGCTGGCTCCAAGACCCAGGTGTGGTGGGTACATTCACACCAAGAGCTTGACCTGTCCTGCCCTGCCTGCCTCAGACTCGCAGAGAGCTCAGAAAGGTCCTTGTGGACAAGGCCAAGGAGCAAATGGGCAGAAATGGCTGCAAAACTTGAACCTCAGGTCCCAGCTGAAGCTGGCCCTCAGGGGGACACATCCAGGGATGTGGAGATTGGCCCAGCCCCAGAGGCTCCCAGCCTGCCCAGGGCCTGCTCTGCCCACTTGCAGTTGCTCCTCTGTCCACTTGGGGGCAGTTCTGGGCCAGGAGGAAGGAGGGGGCAGAGGAAGGGAGGGAGAGGTAAGGGGGGGAGGGGCATGGGAAGGGAGGGAGGAAGCTGAGTTCTGTGTGGCTGGCAGGTGGCAGGGTGAGGTTGCTGCCCCACTTCACAGGCAATAAAACCAGGGCCCAGAAGAGGAGATTCTCCCTCCTCCACCCCTGCTAGGTCACCCCAGGGCTTAAGGCAGGCACAAATACCCCTGGGACACCTTGCCCACCTGCCCCCTTCCCTTGTAAGACACTGTGGAGGGAGAGATGGATCAGGTGGCCCTGAACCCCACAGCCAGATCCCTGCCTCTCTGTATGGGCAGCAGGCCTGGGGTGGGAGTGGGGGCTCCTGAAGGCATCCTGGGACAGTCGGACACCCTATCCCCAACAGCCTCTTGTGGCTTCTCCACGTCTCCCCCCAAGACCCATTGCCACACAAAAGTCCAGTAAACTTAGGATTGAACTGACTTTATTATTTTGTAAATGTGAATTTTACAAAGCGCTTTACAATTAATGTCACATCCTTTGTGATAGAGTTCCACTCTGTGACGCGGCTCTGAGCACGCTGGAAGCCCTCGGTTTCCCTGGTCGCGCGAATGTTTCTGTTTTAGCTATTGATACAGTGTCAGCCATGGCTAAAAAGTAACAGTCTCGAAGCTACCGAGTAACAGCTCAAGGAGTGAGGGTGCGGGAGGAACAAAACAAAGGCTTCCGCCCTGGAAAAAACCAACAAAAAAAGCTCGCATCTTCTGTGGCTGAAATCTAACTCAGTGGTGCTGTGAAACCTTGCTTTAGAGCACAGGGACAGTTTATTTTATTTATTTTTAACAGTCGTGAGTTACAGTACTACTTTAACCCCTACCAGACTCTCTCAAACTGTCTCCTCTGTGAAAGTCTCTTCTTCCCAAACATTCCGCCCAAAGGATGAATGTTCTGTTTGCACCCAGTGCATCCAAATGTTCAAGTCAAAAATATTTATACATTTTATACTTAGGTATTTTTTTTTTTTTGTCTGCTAAAAATAGTATTGCAAGTTTTGGCTTCTTTTGACATAAAAATCACGATCATGTGCAAAATGCTGACAATGGAAGCGACTGATCAGGATATAAGCAGGTTGTCCACTCTGAATGCTTTAGATTCTGCATAATTCTCCTTCCCCCCCACAAACAAAACAAACAAAACAAACAAACAAAAAACCTCTGTCATTTTAGGAACATCTTGTACCAAGCCCTAAGTGCTCCAGGGAGGTCTCTCTCTCTCTCTCTCTCTCTCTCTCACACACACACACACTCACACGCACACAGCCGGCTGGCTGACATAATGACAAATTTATGCAGCAGCAACATTCTGAAACAGTAGTTAAAGCCGAAGACAGCTCTGAACTCCCAGTTCCGCGTTCAGGATTTACTGCAGAGGCAAACAGAGCTTTTCTCCGAGTTTTCAGTTGGTTAATGGGCCATAGGCCATTCCCACTTGCAGCAAAGACATTTCCATAAAAATAACTCATCTGAGGGGAACCCAAGCAGGAAATGACTGGGGGGGGGGGGGCAGGGCACGCTGGGCCTATGCCCGTTAGGGCTATTGAATGAGGACAGGTCAGGGCCAGACACGCCAGAGTCCCCTTGTCCCCTCAGAGGGGACCAGCCCTGTGGGGCAACCCTCAGTCTCCACCTCCCACCTTCCACTTTCTTCCAGCTCTAAACACAAACACCAAAGAATGAGTTTTCATGGAGAAATAAGACAGCCTGTTTTTACCTTCCTAGAGTCCCCCTGCAGTCCCCAACATCATGACACCTGGGCAGGGTCTGCTTGCCTGTCATTCACAGCTCCATCCACGTTCAGGGCAAAGACAACAAAATCAAACACAGACTGAAGCGAGGACAGCTCTGGCGCAGACGCAGTGCGGAACACAGACAGAATTCAAGTGCCGAGGACGCCGGCCGGGCGGGCCCGCCAGGCTCACAGTATCTGTCCCATCTCCCGCTGCCTCTGTGGACCTTTGCTCTCTGCCAGCTGCCTCTGTGGCCTGTCTCCTCGGGGAGGGCAGCCAAGGGCAGAGCCGGAGGGGGTGGGGTGTGGTCTGGATCCCAGGCCAGCCACCCACCACCACCACAGCTCCAACGTGGTCCAGTCCCCGTCCTTGAAAAGGTGCAGATAGAACTCAGCTCTGAGAGGCTATGTAGTGTATGCGTATTGCTAATGGTCAGGCCTAGGGGCAGTGGTGCGGACACGGAAATACTGACGGTGCTCTCTTGCCTACAGGGTCTGGAGGAGTCAGGGTCAGGCTTGCAGGACAGGACAGCCCCGGATTCTGGAATTATTCATCTTGTAAACAGAGGAGGAGGGAGGGTCCGGTTGTCTTAATTGATTTTCCTTGGGAAAAAATGATTAAAAGATGCTAAGGCACTCTGGAAGGCCCCCCGAGCCCAGGCCCACCACTGCCCCACGGGGCAGCCGGGGTGCGGAGGGAGCACCCCGGCAGGTACAATCGTCAGCCGCAAACGCTCACTCCTGACCCACGGCTGCCACCGCGGGATACATTAGTGCAAAACGCTCGGCCTGGCCCGCCTGGGGCACAGGGAGAGCTCAGGACCCATTCACATTAAATTATTATTATTAAGTCTTACCTATAGCTCTTGCCTTCCTTACCCAGAACAACAAAACAGACAGCGATTATAAACAATTAAGGAACAGAGGTCACGGGACATTGTGCTAGCCTGAGTGGTGGTCAGGCGTCCTCTGTGCAGCCACTGCCTCCCGCAGGGGCTGGCTGCACCCTCTAGTGGGGATGCCCACTTTGCATGGAGGTGGAGACAACCCTCGTGTCAAAGCCAGAACCAGGCAGGCCGTCTCCCACAGTCCCCGGGATACTCAAATTGAAGTGCAAATTTGGGCGGGGGCAGCAATGAAGGGAAACTCCAGAGGGGCCCAGGGTGCAGCCCCACCTCTCATCTACCAACCCTCCCTACTCCACGACCTCCTCCCAGTGACTAGGAAGGTTTGGTCCTGGTCCCCAGTGAGCCCCATCCCCACCTGGGCCCACGACAGGGGAGGTGCCCACCTCTAGGCCAGTACTTCTCTGTCAGCCCTTTACCCCAGGAGTGCAGGCCTTGGGGCTCCCTGGACATGGGCTCCAAGGGACACGTGGGGGCTGAGGCTACCCACACAGTGCCTGCCCATGGTCCCCCCCTTTATAAAGGCACCACATCTTTCTGGGGGGCAGGCAACATGCTCGGCCTGGTAGGAGGCCCAGGAGGCTGAGTACAGAATGAGAAGGAGGCCCCCACAGAGGGCCCCCCCAAGGCCTCTCCACACAGGGAGGGCAGCATCAGCAGGGGTGAGGAGCCCCCTGGTCAAGCCATTCCCACACCATGGGCCTTCAGCTCCACGGGTCATGGGGGTTCACTCAGCCTCACCTGTCCACCCCGTGCATGGGGAGGGGGATGGGCCACAGTTGTCCTTGTCTCACTTACAAAGAAGGGGGCTGAGAGCCAGGTGGACAGATGGGCAGAAGGGAGCAGCAGACCTGCTGCTGGATGAGGGGGTCCTCTGGCCATACCTGGGGAGCTGCCTGTGTCACTAAAGGCAGACGGACAAAGGCACCTGGGCAAATGGCCACACCAGCATGTCACACTACCTGTGACCCTCACTTGATTGTTAGGAAACAATCAAGCTTCAAAGCGAGTGCTCTAGCAGGCTCATCCTCTACGGGCCCTGCTGCACTGCCCCCCACCCCGTAAGTCCCTGAACCCCTGGTCCCCGTCCAGCATCCACTTCTGCAGACCACACCAGCTCTGTGCCTGCCACCCACCTGAAGGCCGGGTACCCTCAGAGGCACATGGCATGGGGGCCTGCTTGCACTCTGGCCAGCCCCAGCAGTGTGTCCCCAGGTGGCCCCACGTGTCCTGGCTGCACTTCCCCAGGACCCCCTCTGCCCCCACTGGGAGATGAGTGGGCCCTGGCCCACACCCACCCCCAGCCACAGTGGGCTGAGCACAGGGACACCCAACTCTCCCAAATTTTTTGCTCTATTGGGTCTGACAGTTTCTAAACCATATATGAAAGAGGTCTAAATTACAAGAACAGAAAGACAGAGAAGCATAACCGCAAGGTGGCTAAGGAGGCTGGGGTGGTGGTGGCCACGTCAGTCGCACACTACCATGGTGGTGGCCAGTGGGCTGTGAGGCTGCAGAGCTGAGAGGGATCCAGCAGGGCAAGGACAGTGCACGGGGGGCTGTGGGAGCACACTGCCTGCCCCTGAGAGTGAGTGGCCATCACTGCAGCTCACCACGGCTCCCTGCACATGAGCCCCACACAGCGGGAAGCCCTGTGGGCTTGGCCTGGGAGTCTCAAGAAGAAGGAAAAACAAGGAGCTTGAGCCCCTGGGGACCCAGCCTTGCCCATCCCCCAGAGAGGGCTCACAGGAAAGGAGCAGGTGTCACAGGACGCATGCCCAGGCCACCGCTGGCCCCAGCTCTGGCTTCTGGGGTGGGTGAGGGAGGGCGGGGTGGGCACCAGGGGCCTGGCGGCCTCTTGCCCCCTCCACAAGGAGGGGGAAGCTACAACTTGGAGACTAACCTCCTGAATATCAAAAGGGAACCCTGGGGCCTTTCTTGCAGTAAGGTCCCCGAGGCCTAACTGTTTACAGTATAATGAATGCATTTGTTTCCTTCATCGATTTTAAATACAAGCAGAATAAAAATCACATTTTTCTCAGGCAACAGTAGCAGTTCAGTAGGTAAGTGGCTCGATCACATTGCTGTATTAGTAATGCATGCAAGCAGCTCTGGTGCTCTGTCCCTCAGGAGGCGCCGGCCCCTTACAAAGTCCCCGCGTAGGTGCCCTCGGGCCTCCTGGCTGTGGCCACTGGCGTCTGGGGCCTGCTGGAGCTGGTGCTGCCCTGCTCAAAGGGCTGGGGGGGGCTCTGGCCGTCAGCGGGCAGCGACTCAGGGGCAGCTACCTCCTGGATGACAGAGCCGGCCCCATCGACCCCCTCTCCGGCCTCGAAGGCAGGGTTGGCGGCGCTCAGGTCGACATTCATGGCGTCAGTTCTCAGTGCCACGATGGTGGCGGTATCATTCCGCCGCTCAGCGTAGATCCGTTGCTCGAACACCTGCGCCGCGGTGGGTGGGAACTCGGGGTCGAGGGGCACGCTGGCGGCCGAGGCCCCCATGACGGTGCGGTACATCTCCACGCCTTCCGGCAGCATCGACTTGATCTTGGGCAGCCAGCGCTTGCGGACTCGGCGGGCATTGGTGCACATGTCTGCGGCAATCACGTTCATCTCGCTCTCCTTGAAGCTGGGCGCGAAGTTCTGACAGTAAACTGCAAGGACAGGGCGGCACGGAGGGCGTGAGGGCGGCCTCCTGCAGGGCCACTGAACCGCGATGCCCTGGACCAGCCTCACAGGTGAGGCCCCTGTGCTGGAGAGGCCGCACCTGAGGCCAGGCCATCAGGGAGCAGAGGACACTCCCCACTGCTCAGCCCCGCAAGCCCCCACGTTCCTTTGCTACACCTCTAGCTGGTTAGCTCTAGCACCCTGGCCTCCTGCCCTCCTGTCTCGACCTCCCTGTCTCCTGCTGAAAATTGGGGTTGATTGGAGGGTCCTCCCACAGGAGTGGGCAAGGACTAAGCCGACTGACAACTGCCCTGTCCCGTCCCAAGCGACAGACAGCTGCCACCACCATCAGTTAAAAACAATGACCTCCCTTCCCTATGGGGGCCAGACCTGGGTCTCCAAATGCCCCCAGAGCCACAGCAGGTCCCCCCGGCAGCCTCAGCCTCCCTCTCCAGCACCTGGTGTTTTGGGACTGTAATTACTGACTGCAAAGGCCCCTCTTTGCTTTAAAACACAATTAGCCTCACAAGGGATTTTTAAGCAAGAAAACAAGATAGTGTCCCTGGAGCTGGCAGCCCCAGAAGGCCACGAATGTGACCGGCCTGGCCTGGCCAGGGAGCAGCGGCCTCCCCCACGTCTGGGGTGCAGGGGTGCAGGGTAGGCGTGTGCCCCACCATGGCTGCCCCACCCCCCCAAGCCCAGGAGCTGGAGGCAGAAGCCGGCCCGAACAGATGGCAAAGCCTCAAAATAACTGAGAAATGTAAATAAGGGGTTTTGTTCAAAAAGGAAAATTAGATCTATTTCACATATTAAAATAGTTTCGCAGCTGAATTCATCACACTTGGAAACCTACCAAGAACATTAGCACCTCGAGACCTGGCTTCCAGGGCTGCTCTTTTCTCCTCCTCTCCCCCCTTGGCACCCCAGGGCCCACCCTGCTTTCCTGAGGCCCCGCCCTGACCCGGGGACCCCAGGTCTCACGTTTCACAGCGTTCAGGACTCTGCTGTCCAGTGGCTTGCGGCTGGGGTCGCTGGTGGATGACCGGATGCCGGTGCCACAGCTATTGGCGAGTGTGTTCCTGCAGGGGAAGGACGGGGCCAGGTGAGGTGACCAGACCGGAGCAGGCTTCCCATTGCCCCACCTGTATGTCCACCTGCTGGGAGGTCACTGGCCTCATTTTCAGGCTGATGTCGTCCCAGGGGTTGTGAGCTGGGGGTAGGGAGCAGGGCCACCACCCTCTAAGAGATGAAGGAAAGGCTTCCGGGGCTGAGAAGGTAATCTGGGTGATGGGTCCAGGAAGATGACCTGGTCAGTCCTAGGCGTGTCCACAGAGACCCCCATCATCTGAGCAAGTTGCTTTGCCTTGGGAGACTCTTCCATACAATGGAGCAACTGTGGTTCTTCATCTTGTGGGACCACAAGCTCTTTGTGAAATGCCCGGAGAGCAAGCCCCTCCCCGAGACCAGCGTCTGGGCCTACGGGGACCCCCCACCCCCACCCCATCCAGAAGCACTGGCCTGTCCTGGGCCACGGAGAAGCCGCCGAGGCATAAGGGCCTCAGGTGCTGAGGGCCTGACAGTCAGGAGTCATAGCTGAAGGAGACAGGGGTCTGCCGCAGCCCACTCCCCTAAGCCCACCTGTCAAAGAAGGTGGCCAGGAGTCTCCGAAGGAGGACCTTGTGCTTCACCCCTGCGCAGAGGTGACAGTTCATCAGCTGTCCACGTGTGATGTAGACACCAGAGCCTGTGGTTGCCAAACAAAATGGTGAGGCCCTGGGACCTTCTGGGAGGAGGGACAGATGAGGGGAGGATGGGGTGGGGGCAGCCAAGGCGAAGGTCGCAGCATCCCCTCCCCTGGGCTGGGTAAAGCCAGGTGCCTCCCCACCCCTCCCAAGGGAGCCCTGACCTCTGAGCTTTCCATGGTGCATGGAGGCCCCATCAGCGGGACATGGCTGGCCCCAGCCTCAGTCACTTTCCTGGGAACACACTTCACGGGGGCCGTCATTGGCACTGGTTTGGGGTACACTTGGCCTCTCCACTCTGTCTTTGCCCAGGTCCCAAGAGCCTCAGGCTGGGCCAAGGGTTCTGGCTGAGGCCTCAGCGGGTCCAGCACTGACCCTTCTGGGTGCATTTGGAGGGGGAAGCCAGTGTGGGGCAGGGGGCTGGGGGCCCACACTGTGCTGTTGACCCCAGGAAGCCCTAAGTACTTGCCAGGGTGTGGAGGAGCCAGGAACTGAATCCACAGTGGGATAGGACCCCGCCAGGAGCAAAGGAGGCTTTGGAAGGAGCCAGAAGGCTGCCTGACTCCACAGAGGGAGAGATGGTGTGAACGTATGAGTGGCACATAGGAGACCTGTCTGGAGTGTCGTCTTATCTGGCTGTTTCTCTACTCTCTTTTATGGAGCACGCCCTACACCGTCTCACCAGAACAGCCATGGTGACAGGAAGACTCTAGGAACCTGTTCGTGCCAAGGGACCCCTCAGGGGTGAGTGGTCCCCTGTAGAGATCACCCCAGCCCCAGGGCTCTTCCCCAGTCCCCCAGGAGTCCTGCTCTGTGGCTGGCTAGTCTCCTTGAAGGAGGCTCCAGGTCAGGGGCCCGTCGCCTGGCCCTTCCACAGAGGCTTCCCTGTCAGGCCCTGGGCTGGCTGGATGCTCCTGGGCCTCATGCTCTGAGCCGCTCTCAGCCCCAAACACAGGCTGCTGCTGCCTCAGCGAGGACAGTGGAGGGCCCTCCTTTCCAGGCCCAGGTACACAGAGACCAGGCCTCTTGGGCCTGGAACCTACTCTGGTAGCCTGGCCAGCCAGATGAGCCCTCATAGCTGACTGGGCCCCCTGCCCCAGCCCAGGCCAGGTCAGCCCAGGAAGCCGCCCTCCTGCAGGATGGAAAGCCCTGTAGGTTGAAGGGCCCCAGGCAGGCTCCTGGGAGAAAGGACAGCACCCAGCTCGAGGCCATGCCCAGGGACTGGCCATGTGGGGTGCCGGACAGGAGCAGGGCAGGTGGCCTGCCAGGACCACTGGGCACTGCAGCTAAGGATAAGCCCAGAGGCCTGCCCAGCAAACCAAGGGACAGAATTACCAGAAAATGTCTCGAGAGCCATCAGAGAGGATGACCACACATCAACTTTCATCTTTTTGCTGACCGGCCTTTAAGACCTACAAGGAGCCAAAGGAATCCCAACACTGAGAAGATGGCTCTTTGGACCAGACCGGGCCCTGTGGGAACCTGTCCTCAGGTGAAGAAGCCTGACTGCAGCCAGGCTGTCACCCTCAATGTGGCAACTGGATGCTCACAGGAGGGTGGGGTTGGCAAACTGTGCACAAGATGGCTTGATCTGCAACCTAAATTAAAACACATCATGATTGCAGCCCCTGCCAGAAGCCACCGGCCCAAGGGACTCAATTAAAATGCTAAATTAATTCAATTGAATAACTCCTCTTAATGACACATTCTTCTAAAAGGAAATTAGAGGAAATTTAAGATGTTCTATCCTCTTTTTTTGACTAATTGGTGATGAGTACATTGTTCACCGCACTGGGGAAAAAAAAAAAAATAAGCGAGGACATTTGCATACAATAGGGGGCGGGAAGAGGCCTCACCTGCCACTAGCTCCAGCTTCTCACCGGGGTCCCCCTCTGAGTAGAGCTTGGGGTGGCAGCGGTATCCAATCTGGCTGATGAGGCTGGCAGGCAGGGCCACCAGGTCGCGGCGAATGAGGACACATGAGCGGCTCTCCAGCGGCACTGGCTCTGGTTTCTCTTGCACTGTGGGCCCAGAAGTGAGTGACTCAGTGAGGACAGCGTTTGCAGCAGGCTGAGCTGCTCTCTGCGACCCCTGGGGCCCTCCTGTGCCCAGCTCTGCCCTGGCAGGGGAGCCCCAATGATGGAGTGGGCAGAAGATGCAGGCACCAGCCCTGCCGAGGACAGGAGCCTCGGGGGCTGCAGGTGGCTCCCGGAGGTGCCCACTGCACAGCCAGGCTGGACAGGAGTGAGGGCTCGGGGCTGTGGGTGGTGAGGACAATGCACGTGAACAGGACAGGAGGAGGACAGTCGGCGGAGATGTCCAGGCGGGACAGGGGCTGGGCCCTGCAGGGCTTATACTGCTGCCCCGGTGGATGGCCACTTCTGCTGTCAGGAAAACTGCAGATTAGAGGAAGGCAGGGAGCTAGGAAAGGGTCCAGGGCCTGTCAACCCAGCTCTCTCCTTGAAGCAGCTCCATGAGAGAGGCAGCCAGCTCTCTCAGCTGTGCCACAGGTGAGGGACGTGTCGGCCTGGGCATGTCCAGGGACACAGCCCCTCAGCCCTCACACGCCTGGCAGGAGGAGCAGCTCTGCGGACATAACGTCAGCATCGGGCAGGAGCAGTGTCACTGGGACAGCCCCCAGCACTCTAGGGACATCCCTGACAGGCCCCTGCGGGGGACAGGCAGCAGTCTGGGCCCTGCACCTGCTGCTCTGCAGAGGTGCACAGCACTGCCCACAGACAGGCCTCTCGACGTCCCTGTGCCACATGGGCAGCCGGCACCGCTGCTGTGACCCTAGCCCTGCTGCGGGGTCCCTCTTGAGCAGCTTGGCTGGTCTGGGCCCCCTGCAGGACTCTGCAGTCAGGCTGAGGGTCTGCTCTGGTGCTCTGCAGGGCAGGGCCTCCTGCCACGCCCATCTGCTGGACATTCAGCACTGCAGGTGCCATGAGGAGATGGGGCTCTGCCCCCAAATTCTGCCCAGCATTGCCTGAGCCCCCCCATTTCCTCATTGTTCCTTCCGCCCTGAGTCCCATGAAACTTTGCAGACTCTGACCCTCAGGTAGAACCTGTGCAAGGCCAGCAGGAATCTAGGGTGAAGCCCAGTCCCCCAGAGTAGCCCCCAGTTTCCCACATGGCACTGTGGCCACCAGCCTAGCACTCCTCGCACGGGGCCTGGCCGGCTGAAACTCAGCCACCTTGCCCAGGTGTGGGCTGCCACCCTTGTCCCGGTGTCCCCAGCACACAGGTAAGGGCCTGGGAGGGGATCCTGACCGCGGTCAGAGGTCCTTGCTAAGAAGTCACACTGCTCTGGGGTGGGCCCGCTGAGTGCCCATGTCTCTTCTGCCTGATGACAGGAGGAACCTCGCAGGCTGGAAAAGGTCCTGCTGCCACTTTGGCCACAAGATTGGGTCGTGCTCTCCAAGGGCAGGGTGAGGGTCTTTCACAGCCCCAGTGGGGTTGGAAGCCCCTGGGCAGGAGGGTGTGGCTTATAGGATGTCCTGGTGCCAGGATGTCACATCCAACAGGCTCAGGGTGGGGGGCTCAGACCAGATCCTGCCCTGTGGCTGCTCCGAGATGGTCAGAGGTGCCTGCCGCTGAAGCTGGGCAACACTCACGTCCCTCCTGGTCCTGGCCACACCTTTGGGAGTCACAGAAAACTTCTAAGGACAGCTGCCTGTGGCATGGGGGCACTCAGGAGGGAGGGTGGCAGAGGTTCACCCCAGGTAGCTTTACCCCTGTAGGGGAGGGGTCAGCATCTGGGTTACCTATGTGACCCCACACATCTTGAAATCCACTGCGAGAGCCGCCACAGGGGAGGAGGGAAGAGTTCCATCTCTGAGGGCTGGGGGTGCTGGGACAGCTCTAACCCCCCACTGTGTATCCTGAATCCCTGCTCTGCGTGGTGCTGACTGCGTGGCCCCGCCTTGCCCCACCCCAGTGGTACAACTGCAGGGGAGACTGGAGCTTCCCAAAGTTGCAGACACTTGGTAGAAATCTAGGTGGCGGGCAGAGGCCACTGAGGGGCATTTCCCATCCGGCAGAGCAAAGAGAACCTTTAAAGCCCAAGGTTGTCCCGGGCTTGGGGAACACAGCACAAACAATCCGGGTGATATTTTAAAATGTAGGTAATTACTGGCCCCACCCCCGCACAGCCTGCCATGATTACACACGCAAAGGGGCAGTGAGGAGCATGGCATTTACATAAAGAGAGGCAGCAGTAGAAATGCTCCAAGCGCTCGCTTCCTCAGAGATGTTTTTCTCAACAGCAGAAGCTGTTTGCACTCTGCCCGCCCCAGCCTGGCTCCCCAAGAGCCAGAGACTGTCAGCCGAAAAAACCTCTTCTATTTCTGCCTTGCCGTGTGCTGGATACTGCCTCTGGCTAAAAATATCCTGAGCCAAGTTGTAGTTCATCCACAGAGGTGCTCTGAATTTCTTCCTGCATCCCACCCCTCCCCTGGCCCCCAAGTCACCCTCGGCAGGAGCTGAGCTTCTAGGGCCAAGTTACCACTGGATTTGAAGAAAAATTCAGGAGAGAGACTCGTCCCTGGTGACCTCCGGATGGGCCATTCAGAGGACCCACAGCACTCGATTCCCAAGGCTGGGAGTTCCCCAGGGCTGTGAGCAGGGAACAGACCTCCTGAGCCTGGGTCTCAGCACGTCACCCCAGGACTGGCCACTGCGGTGGGACAGCTGCCTCTGCCATCAAGGGTCATGCTGATGAAACTTTGGTTTTTAGGATTTCGCGTTCCAAATATTTTGGCTCTGTGATATTTGGCGAAAAGTTCGTGAAACAGCAATTAACTGTATGGAGGTGTGAGTAACTGCTCTCCATACAGAGAAGGTGAGTCACGGTCACGACAGAGACACCCAGAATAGCAGCTGACCCAGGCGGACGGGGCACTGGCTACTGAGGGGAAGGGGTGCGAAGCTCCCTCTGATCACACCAGTCAGGCAAACACAGGACTATTCGGGTTAGGGGACTTTGGGTGGATCTGGAAGGAGTCCCTGCTATTACCAGCCAGGTGGAGGCCCCAAAGAAACAGCCAGACTCCACAGGGCAAAGCCTGTGTGGTCCCTGCATGTGGGGCGTGCAGCACTCAGATCCAGAGACACAGCTGAACTGAGGGTGCCAGGCCTAGGAAGTCCGTGTTTCGTGGGACACAGTATCAGGTTGGGAAGATGGAAAGTTCTAGAGCTGGAGGGGGTGGTGACTGCACAGTATGAACAAGCCTCATGCCCCTGAGCTGTGCATTTAGAAGTGACTTCAATGTGGCCAGCGCGGTGGCTCACGCTGGTAATGGCAGAACTCGGGGAGGCTGAGGTGGGTGGGTCCCTTGAGCTCAGGAGTTGGAGACCAGCCTGAAGGAAGAGTGACACCCCCTCTCTACTAAAAATGGAAATACTAGCCAGGCACTGTGGCAGACGTCTGTAGTCCTAGCCACTTGGGAGGCTGAGGTAAGAGGATTGCTTGAGCCCAAGAGATGAGCTATGATGACGCCAGGGCACTCTACCCAGGGGGACAGAGTGAGACTTTGTCTCAGAAAAAGAAATGACTTCCATGATCGAGTTTATGTGTGTTTTACCATGTAAAGTTTTTTCAAAGGAGGGAAGAATGAGGGTCAGCAGGAGGAGATCGGGCAGGTGTAAAGGGGAAGCAGGTCCCACTGGCCTCACCCCTGACATTTCTCAACCTCACCAATCACTAACTAGGGATGTGCAGGGAACTCTGAATCCCAACACACCAAGACCTTGTCCCACAGGACACTCTCCTGGCGGGAAGGCCCAGATGCTGAGCACGTCCTTGGGGATTCACCCAAGGTCATCATCAGAGACAGCTGGGGTAGCCCCAGCTGGACCCCCACCAAGGGATCCCACACATAGTGGCTCCTGGGGGTGACCAGGAGGCCTGGCAAACCCCCACGGTGCCCTGGGGGGGGCACCATTGAAGTCCATGGCATCTGCTAAAACAGAGTAAGTAAATGAACCTATAGTCCTTAATTGTATAGAAATATACAACTTAAACCCAAATTCTATAGAAAAAATGCTGAGTCACATAGATTTTATGTGAGTCACTAAATATAAAATGTCTAATTTCGAATCAAAATATAAGAAGCACCTCAAACAAGAAGCAGTACATTTACTCAAAGTACACACCTAAAGGAGGTACCCAGCTTTGCCACCTTCACGGTAGCTGGTTTACGACACAGTGAAGAAACCTGGAGAGCACGTGTCTGTGAAACTGCAAAAGGCACTGCCCACAGCTTGTTGAGAATTGAACATGTTTCCTTGCGAGAAGTGGTGGTCAGTGGGTGTGCGGTCCGGTGACCACAGTGGGCATGGCGTTTCCGAGTCCTGCTTCTGTAGTCTGACCAGTGCCGCTTGTGCAGCGGTGTGGTGTCCAGAGGACCGCCCTGTCCCCAGTGACCAGTCTCCTCGGCTCACTCCCAGCCCCCTCCCCACATCCAGCAGGTTGACGTAGGTTTCAAGGAGCCGTGGCGGGTAATACCAGCGCTGGACCACCATGCAGACACCACTAGCTCTTGTGATGAATATTTGGTTTTGGGGACTGTGTTTCACACTTTAAACATTATGCCAAACACTTGTGATGGTCATAAATAACCCATATTCCATCACACATAACCTAAGACATAGAAATGGTTCAACTTGGCTCAGCACCTGTGGCTCAAGCGGCTAAGGCGCCAGCCACATACTCCTGAGCTGGCGGGTTCGAATCCAGCCCCGGCCCGCCAAACAACAGTGACGGCTGCAACCAAAAAATGACTAGGCGTTGTGGCGGGTGCCTATAGTCCCAGCTACTTGGGAGGCAGAGGCAGGAGACTCACTTGAGCCCAGGAGTTGGAGGTTGCTGTGAGCTGTGATGCCATTGCACCCTATCCAGGGGGACAGCTTGAGGCTCTGTCTCAAAAAAAAAAAAAAAAAAGGTTCAACTTTATCTCGTGTCAGCAAAGAAAGGCAAGCTTTGAGACAATCTCTCTTCTGACGCTCATTTAATTCCCGAGGAACCATCTGCCCAGCTTCTTTACCTGCCGATTTGTTTCAGATGGTTCAATGTTGTTGCAATAGTGACATCAGATCCTGCTGCCAATCCACGGGAGGTCGAGGCGAATTCGCCTGTATCGCAGCTTCCAGCTCATTGCCATCCACCTTGGTCTCAAGTCCCACTTGTGGCTCATGTTCAAGATTTAAATCACCAGAATGGAGCTTCACAAACCATTGGTGTCCTGGGCGTTCACCAGCCACGTCCTTCCCCAGTACTTTGTTGATATTTGGAGTTGTCTGCACTGCATTGGTTCCATGACCGAACTCAAATTAGAAAATGATGTGGATTTTTGGCTTACTGTGGTTTCGCAAAAACTACCCTAAAAAACACTTGAAAGCTAATCACAAGCCAAAATGTGCCTCTGAAAGAATGAGGATGTACCTTCAGGAAAAAAAAATAAATAAAACAAGAAGAGTGAAAGTGAAACATCAGAGATACCAACATCCAAGTTCATGCTTATGGATCGGACGTTTCACATCTAACGGTGGAATTCCTGCCTGTGAAGCCTCGGTGATTAAGACCACAGGGCACAGGCCCTGGGGCACACACGGGTCGGCAGCACAGCACTGAAGGCCACGGGGACCCCACACGAGCCTGCGTGTCGCTGGTCAATGGGGACGTGGCAGCCTCCCACGAGAGGTGTTGACTCAAGCAGCCGCCTACACCACAGGAGCCAGAGCTGAGCCCCCCACGAGCCCCTCACACTGGACAAAAGTAGAATGCAAAACCATAACACTTTTAGAAGAAAATAATAGAAAATCTTTGTGATCTTGGGTTAATCTAAAGGATTAGACAGGATTAACTAATAAATTATTAATAGAATTCACCAAAACAAAGGAAGATAAAAAGACAAGTCAGCTAGAGACTGGAAGAACATACCAGCAAACCACACTTCTGGCAAAGGGTTAGAATACAAGATGCAAAAAGTTACTCGGGAGGCAGAGGCAAGAGAATCACCTAAGCCCAGGAGCTGGAGGTTGCTGTGAGCTTTGACGCCACAGCACTCTACCAAGGGCGATAAAGGGAGACTCTGTCTCTAAAAAAAAACAAGATACAAAGAGCTCTCTCAAAATTCCACAGGAAAAAACCAAACAAACCAGTCTCCAGAATGGGTAAAAGATTGGAACACGGGCGTCACCATGACTTCACAGACGGAAATCAGCACTTGGGATACACACAACATCATCAGCCAGATGAGAAACGCAAACGTGGTTTCTAAAACCTCGACGAGCCTGACAGCGCGGACACCAAGTGCTTCTGGGCACACAAAGGGGCTCAGCCACTCCGCAAGCACCTGGCAGTTCTCATCACTTGGCATGTGACCCAGCAACCCCACTTCTAGGTGTGTGGCTGAGAGAAGTGAGAATCTGTCCCTAGAGACAGGCTGTCCAGCCCCTCGCGGGCCGGTTTACGTCAGTCCAGCTTGTGAATACCCTGGACTGTAACAAAAACGCCGGTGTCCTGTGCGGGCGAGCTGTCCACGCAATGGTTACTACTCATGTTGATACACAGCTTGGATGAGTCTCAAGTTCTTCCCATTGCTCAGAGATGCCTGTCCCAAACTGTTAGATAACCACATACAGCTCTGTACAAAAAGATACAACTAGAGGAACAGAAAACAGACCTGTGGCTGCCAGGGGCTGGGGGTGGATGGCTACCGAGGGGTTGGTGATGAAGCCAGGTCAGGAAAGCTCAGGCCACACCTGTCCTCAGAGTGGCTGCCCAGCCCTCCCCGGCCCTCTCTGCTCAGCTCCAGGCACCTCAACTCACACACCAACGCACCACTTGTGGTTAGTCTGGTGCGGCCTGGACAGGGCCACATCTGCGACAGACTCAACAATGGCTGCTGCACTGGGACCCAGGGTAGGGGAGAAAGTGCAGAAAAGGTCGTGGGGGGCTGACATCTTAGGGGGCATCACGGATGGGAAGCCAGCAGGCTGTGGGCACTCCCAGGACAGGGGCCCCATGCACCAGTGAGCCTGGAGGAGCAAAGGCCCCACCCTCCTCAAGGCTGAGTCCTGCCGCCCACACACACCCCTGCACACTCCATACCCTGCCAGGTCAGGGCACACCAGCTGCCTGGCCCCTGCTCAGGTTCCTCCTGGCCAGAGCTGAGGCCAACAGCAGGACCACCGTGAGTGGATGTGGCACCTAGTATGGTTGGCACTTCAGAAACGTCCCCTCCTTGGTGCCACTGCCCATCTCTCAGCTGCAGGCTAGTGTCTGTGTTCTCAGCACCCAGTCCACTGGCCAGGGAGCCCATTGCGGCCCAGCACTCCTGCTGTGTATGGGGACCACCTGCTGGCCCACATCCCACGACACGACATCCAGCATGTGCCAAATGAACGTGCCCCACAGGGCTGCGGCAGGGCCCTGCCTTGTTCCAGAAAGGCCAGAGGTGACACCAACATTCTGCTTCAGAGGAAGCAAATAAGCCACTGATTACAAGACACATTATTCCTTTACCCACCAAAGGGCAAAATGCCACCAGTTTAACCATGATGCACCACAATTTACAGGTGCTGGGACACAGGGGACGTAATGCGTCTTAGAGACACCGACGTGCCTGGTGTTTGATGCAAAATAGTGAACGCCTAATAGGCAAAGCCAGGGGAAAGGAAAATAAAGGTGGGGACAGAAATTCAAAGGCAGGGTGAGTGAGGGTCTGCACACACATCCCGTCCCATGGGCCTCTGGGAGTGGGGACAGAGGGACATGTGTCTCTTGGGTCCAGGTACACAGCTGCTAGGGAGATGAAGGGGCCAGTGAGTGGTCAACACAGCAGCCCAGAGCAGCTCACACCTGGCACCCATGGGCCACACAGTTCTGCAGCCAGCCAGGCCTCCAGGATCAGCTGACTGGCCCTGCCCTGCCCCTCCTGCCCTCCTGACTCAGTTCTCAGAATTAGTAGGATTCCCCAAGTGACCAGGACCCTCTGGACTTCTCCTCATTAATGTAACCAGGCCCAATCACCCTGGCTACCACCACGTCCCACCTGTGCCCCAGCCAATGCCTGCCCTGGGGCTGGGGCCCCCCAGGCCTGGTGGGCACTTCTGTTTTTACTGCTGCACATCTCTGCGTCCATTCCTCCCAGCAACATGGCCTGGCCTGGACACTGTGTCTCCTGGCTGGTCCAGTCCTCAGCCTGTGAAACACTGTGACACCTCCTGCTGTGTGCTTTCCTCGAAACCCTCAGACTTGCCGAATGATGTCCTGCAGAGGAGGAGGGCAGCGCCACCTTCACCCCAGGCCAATGCAGCCTCCTTGTCCAGCTGTGGACTGACCAAGTCCCAGCTGACCACACCATGTGGCACCAGTCTCCATGAAGGCAATAGCAGGGCGGTGTGTGCTGAGTGGTGACAGGGACTCTCCAGAACGAAGCAAGAGCAGGACGGGACCGACACTACACGTCTGCACACGTGTATGTTCCTCGGACACAGACAGAGCACCGGGTCGGCTGTGTGTGACCCATGGGGCACAGCTTTTCACTCTGTGACCTCTTTCTAGTGTTTTAGGCAGTGGGAACACTTTATCTATGCAAAAGCAAATATCTAACTTGTAGCACATTCCAGAGTCGACCCTGAGGCTGAGGGACCAGCCAGTGTTAGCCTAACCCCTTCAGCACAAACAACTGTGAAAGCCGTTTGTTTTTTTTTAGGTGCTGAGGTAGCCAGGACTTGACCAAGTCCCTGAGAGGGAGCCATAGCCACGGGCAGAGCAGTCAGAGGCAGCAGGTTTGAGGGGCTGAGATCCAGGGAACAGTCTTGGGGGCGATCTCACAACTTTCCTTGGGGTGTTTGCTGGCCCCTAAGCAGCAGTGTGTGCGGCTGAGACTCAGAAACACAACTGCCAGGAAACCAGACACAGTGAGTACGGGGGGTGGTGTCCCACATACTGGGGAGACAAAATTAGGTTTCAGAGCCTGCCAAGAGGAGGGGTTCTGGGGAGCACCAGGCCTACAGCCTGTAGTGGGGGGACAACCAAGGGGGCCCCCGGCACGGCTCGGCAGAATCAGCTCCCTCGTGTTGAGGGTCTTCAACCACCGGTCCCCAGACCCTCCTCAGAGTAGCACTGCTTGCAGCTTCCAAAATGTTTTCAAATAATATCCAGCAATCAATAAGACAGTACCAGGAATACCCGAAAGCCAGCACCAAATGATAAAAAACCAATTTATGAATAGACATTAGATCAGGCAATTAACAGACATTGACTTTTTTTTCTTTAGAGACAGAGTCTCACTTTGTCACCCTTGGTAGAGAGTTGTGGCGTCACACAGCTCACAGCAACCACCAGCTCCTGGGCTTAGCCGATTCTCTTGCCTCAGCCTCCCGAGTAGCTGGGACTACAGGCTCCCGCCACAATGCCTGGCTATTTTTTGTCTCAGTTTGGCTGGGACTGGGTTTGAACCCACCACCCTCGGCATATGGGGCAGGCGCCCTACTTGCTGAACCACAGGAGCCACCTCCAGACACTGACTTTAAAATAAGTACAAAAAATTAAAGAAATAGCAGGCAGGGCCAGGTACAGTGGCTCATGCCTGTAATCCTAGCATTCGGGCAGGCTGAGGAGGGTGGATTGCCTGAGCTCACAGGTTCGAGACCAGCCTGAGCCAGAGAGAGACTCTGTCTCAAAAAATAGCCAGGCACTGTGGTGGGTGCCTGTAGTCCCAGCTGCTTGGGAGGCTGAGGAAAGAAAATTGCTTGAGCCCAAGAGCAGATGCCATGGCACTCTACTGAGGGTGACAAAGTGAGACTCGGTCTCAAACAAAAAAAGAAAGAAGAAGAAAGAAATAGGCAGGCAAGGTGGCTCACTCCAGTAGTCCCAGATACCTGGGAGGCTGAGGTAGGAGGATCGCTTAAGCCCAGGAGCTAGAGGCTGCTATGATCACACCACTGCACTTCAGCCTGGGCAACGGAGCACAATTCTGTTTCTAAAGCAGTAACATAAGTAAGCAAATAAATAAATTAAATAACTACTCTTGTCATGTGTGAGAAATATAGGTACACAGGTAGAGAGATTCACCAGAATACTCGAATCAATAATAAGGAACAAATCCTAGAAATTACAAAAAATGCAAATAACTGAAATTGGGAACTCCAAAGAATGATTTCAGGAGCAATTAAAGACAGCAGATGAGATTTGTGAACTGGAAAACAATTCAGTACAAAATACCCAGATCAACGAATAATGAAGAAGAAAAAGAAAAAGGAAAGACAGGAGACACACAGGACATGTGGACACTGGGGAAGCCGGACACGGTGGGGCAGAGTTCCAGGAGGCCACGGGCTGGGCGGACCGAGACTCCCAAACTGACAGAGCCCCAGGAACAGCGGCAGACACCAGGTGTGAAATGCAGGAGAAAGGGAAGACTGCGGGAAAGTAATCGTGCTGACAGACACACGCGGACTATAATACCACCTCCACACCTAGTGGCACTTTAAGTGGATACAGAAACGAAAATCCCACAGGCAGGGTGTGAGGCCTCCCTGTCAGGGAAAGGGAGGGGAAAAAGCTCCCAGTTAAGGAAAATTCTAAGAAGAATGTGGAAATCTCTAACCCCTAAAAGAACAGCATAAAACCTTATAATAAAGCATTTAAGGGTGGAAAACAGGATAGAATTCTTGATTAACTTGTCAAAGGGGGGCAGGTAGCAGCATAAGCTCAGAGGGTCGAGTGGAGACCAACTAGTTAGCAGCTTAAACCCAGTCATTATGTGAAATGAAATTAAATGATTAAAAATTAGTAGGCGGTGCCTGTGGCTCAAAGGAGTAGGGTGCCAGCCCCAAATGCCGGGGTGGCGGGTTCAAACCCAGCCCCAGACAAAAACTGCAAAAAAAAAAAAAAAAAATTAGTGTTTGTTAAGACCGGATAAAAAAACAAAACCCAGGAGACAACCTCAAACGAGAGGACAAAGAAAGGTTGAAAGCTAAAGAGAGAAAGAGACGCACCATATAACTATCGGTGAGGACCCACAGAGTAGCTTATGTCAGACCACTCAGCAAGAAACATTTCCAATATTCTTTTTTTGTTTGTTTTGCTTTTTCTTTTTTGTAGAGACAGAGTCTCACTTTATCGCCCTCTGTAGAGTGCCGTGGCGTCACACAGCTCACAGCAACCTCCAACTCCTGGGCTTATACGATTCTCCTGCCTCAGCCTCCCAAGTAGCTGGGACTACAGGCGCCCGCCACAATGCCCGGCTATTTTCCTTTTTGCAATTTGGCTGAGACTGGGTTTGAACCCACCACCTTCAGTATATGGGGCTGGCGCCCTAGTCGATGAACCACAGGTGCCGCCCTATTCTTTTTTTTTTTTTTTTTTTGAGACAGAGCCTCAAGCTGTCACCCTGGATAGAGTGCTGTAGCATCACAGCTCACAGCAACCTCCAGTTCCTGGGCTCAAGTGAGTCTCTTGCCTCTGCCTCCCAAGCAGCTGGGACTACAGGCGCCCGCCACAACGCCCAGCCATTTTTTTTTTTGGTTGCAGCCGTCATTGTTGTTTGGTGGGCCCGGGCTGGATTCGAACCCGCCAGCTCAGGTGTACGTGGCTGGTGCCTTAGCCCATTGAGCCACAGAATTTCTCTTAATGACAACAGTATCAGCTCAAGGTGAAGCTAAAGCAGCCTGAAGTTGATATGGATACAACGTAACTAGCAGGGCTGGAAGGGGATTGGGCAAAGCTGTAGTCCTACCTAGAGATGTTAACTGTCTCTGTAACCAATACAAGAAGATAAAAAGAAATCCGAAAGAACGCACGAGGTTTGTCATACCCGCTGGTGCAGTGTGTGAGGCTGAACGGCGCGATTTCCTCCCATGTGCAGGGACACACGGGGCACAAGGCAAGTCTCCCAGCAGACACCAGACGTACTCTGAGAGCACTCTTTGACCACAGGAATTTAATACAGAAATCATAACCAGAAGACGACCAGAAAATCCTAAAAGGCTTGGAAATAAAGCAGCATACTGCTATTAAAACCAAGGGCCAAGGAGCATAAGATTGATGAGACGTCAGCAAATATTTTTACCTCCATGGTGAGAAAATCCGACTTGTTGAAATGTGTTATATACAGCAGTACGGACCAGGAAATGGACAGCCATGAGAGCTTTATTTTAAAAGGCTGAGAAACTGATGATACACACATCTATCTCAAAAACTAGGGAAACAGCATTTTAACATCAAAGTAGAAATAAATTGAAATAAAAACATGCATAAAAGTATACATAAGTGGCTCGGCTAAAGCGCCAGACACATACATCTGAGCTGTTGGGTTCGAATCCAGCCTGGGGCCCGCCAAACAACAATGACAGCTGCAACCAAAAAATAGCCGGGCGTTGTGGCGGACGCCTGTAGTCCCAGCTACTTGGGAGGCAGAGGCAGGAGATTCGCTTGAGCCCAGGAGTTGGAGGTTGCTGTGAGCTGTGATGCCACGGCACTCTCTCCAGGGTGATAGCTTGAGGTTCTGCCTCAAAAAAATAAAAAATAACAATAAAAAAAAGTATACATAAGAGAAAAAAATCCAGAAGTTGATTCTTTGAAAAGATCAATATAATGGAAATTCCTCAGCAGACCTGAGTGAAGAAGAAAAAGATATGAGCAGAACGTACCCTACAGCAGCTCTAAGGCCGGGTAGGCAAACGTCTGCAGCGCACAGGGCCACACAGCCAGTATTTTAGTCTGTTTGACACACATGGTTTCTGTCATGTACCATTCTTTGTTTTTGCTTGCTTGCTTTTTAAAAGTAAATCCTTTCAAAATGCACACACCACCCTAAGTTTGCCGGCCGCACAGAAGCCCTGAGACAGATTTGCCACCAGCATTGTATTGCCCCAGCTCAGACATTAAGATCTTAAGAGGGTGTGGGAACAATTTCATGCCAATAAATTTGAACATCAGATGAAACTAACTTATAGGAAAACACAACTTACCAAAACTGACCTGGGAAGAAACAGAAAAAACGAACTTCTCCAACAGCTTAAAGAAAATGGATCTGACAAGTAGCTCCCTACAAAAAAACTCCAGACCCAAACAGCTGCACCTGTGATTTCTTTCAAACATTTAAGAAACAGCACAGGGACGGCACCTGTGGCTCAAAGGAGTAGGATGCCAGCCCCATATGCCGGAGGTGGTGGGTTCAAACCCGGCTCCGGGCAAAAACTGCAAAAAAAAAAAGGTCATTAAAAAAAAGAAAAGAAAAGAAACAGCACAGTATTATGTAAACTGTTCCAGATGATTTTTTTTTAAAGAAGGATGTAATTCTCAAGTCATTTTGTGAGACCAAATAACCTTAATGTCAAAACAAGAGATGTTAGAGGGAAATTAATATGCGATCTCTCTTATGAACATGGTGGCAGGGTGGCGCCTATAGCTCAGTGAGAAGGGTGCCGGCCCCATATACCAAGGGTGGCAGGTTCAAACCCGGCCCCGGCCAAACTGTAACAAAAAATAGCCGGCTGCTGTGGCAGGTGCCTGTGGTCCCAGCTACTTGGGAGGCTGAGGCAAGAGAATCAACTAAGCCCAAGAGCTTGAGGTTGTTGTGAGCTATGACACCATAGCACTCTATGAGGGTGACAAAGTAAAACTCTCTCTAAAAAAAAAAAAAGAAAAGAAACAAAGAAAATCTCAGCAAATAAGACAAGCATGAGGTCATCCCCCAAGCTCTGGTCACTCACTCACAGCTTTAACCCGGGGCTCTGATGGCTGCCCCTCCTCTGAATTCCCTCCTCTAACTCTGAGGGTTGGACGCCTGCACTGCACCCCAGCTGTAGAGGCGGCCTGGTGTTCAGGCCTGGGGCTCAGGGCAACTGAACAGAGGCTGGACTGTACCCTGCAGCCAGACTGTCCTCTGCTCTTCAGCCTCTGGCTGGACACCTGACACCCTACCTGCCCTCTCTGCCCAAGGCCCAGGAGAATGATACAGAGCGGAGAGGGACTTTCACCTTAGGGGAGTTATCCAAAAGGGGAGAAAAGATATTAAGGAGCTGAATTCAGAGGAATACAGAAGGAAACAACATCACAACGAGGTTGAATTTATTTTAGGAATACACAGTTGTTCCAATATTGGAAAAAACTATCAATGTAGCTGAGCACAGTAACAGGAGAGGAAACCATATGACCATTTCAAACGTTTAGAGAAAAAGCTTTTGTTAAAATTCAACACTTACTTATGGGGGGGGGGAACCTCTTAACCTAGGAAAAAAGAAATTTCCTTAATCTGATAAACTACATCACAACATGGACAGCAGTAAACACCCACTTAAAGGTGAACGATAAAAGCACCTCCTGGTTTGGAACAAGACCAGGATGTAGAGACGGATCTGCCTAGTTCAATGAGGCAGGAGAAAAAATAAAAAGCTTTAGAAATAAAGAAATACAATTGTCATGTGAGCAGATGACACGATTATTCTGCAGGTAGGCTACTGGAGGAAATAAGTTATTTAGCAAGGTGCACAGATTTTTTTCTTTTTCTTTCTTTCTTTCTTTTTTTTTTTTTTTTGTAGTTTTTGGCCAGGGCTGGGTTTGAACCCACCATATGGGGCTGGTGTCCTACTCCTTTGAGCCACAGGTGCTGCCCAGGTGCACAGATTTTTAAAATAATCTTATTTGTTTCTATGTATGAGCAACAATGAAAAAAAGAAAGTTGGGCTTCACACCTGTAGCACAGTGGTTATGGCGCCAGCCACACGCACCAAGGCTCGCAGGTTTGAGCCCAGACCGGGCCTGCTAAACAATGACAACTGCAACAAGAAAATCGCCGGTCTGGGTGGCACCTGTGACTCAGTGAGTAGGGCACCAGCCCCATATACCGAGGGTGGTAGGTTTGAACCCAGCCCTGGCCAAACTGCAACAACAACAACAAATAGCCGAGCATTGTGCTGAGGGCCTGTAGTCCCAGCTACTTGGGAGGCTGAGGCAAGAGGATCGTCTAAGGCCAAGAGCTGGAGGTTGCTGTGAGCTGTGATGTTATGGCACTCTACCGAGGGTGACAAAATGAGACTCTGTCTCTAAAAAAAAAAAAAAAAGAAAAGAAAAGAAAAAGAAAATAGCTGGGCATTGTGGTAGGCACCTGTAGTCCCAGCTACTTGGGAGGCTGAGCTAAGAGAATCACTTAAGCCCAAGAACTTGAGGTTGCTGTGAGCTGTGATGCCATAGCACTCTACTGAGGGTGACAAAGTGAGACTCTGTCTCAAAAAAAAAAAAAAAAAGAAAAAGAAAAGAAAAGGAAAAAAAGAAAGTTGAATGCTATGTAATTTAAACAAAGTATGAATTTCTAGAAATAAATCTAAAAAAAAAAAAAGGATGTGCAGAAAACTACAGAATATTCCCAAGACAATTTTTAAAAGATATAAATAGAGAAATCACCATGCTGGGTGCCAGGACTGGGAGGCCCGATAGCGACAGGGTGTCAGACTGGCCCTCACTGCTGGGTCACCATGGTCCCAGTCCAATTCCAGCAGGTTTATTGTGTGGCATTTGACAACCTACTTTTGAAAAACATAAAAATACAAAAAATAGCCAAGGCAGGGCAGTTATAAGGAACCTAAACTGGAAAAATTTACTCTGTAGAGCAAATAACAAAATGTATATGGGGCACAGGGTTAGTCAGAGAGGCCAGTGGGACAGAACAGAGTTCAGACATAACTCACATTCCACTGACCCCTGACACACAGGCAGTCTCCTTGATAGAAACCACAGGGAGGTCAGCTGCAAGGGGAACCTCGGCCCTCGGGGACCTCACATTCAAAAGCCAAGCCCAGGCACACTGAGAGCCCCGAGTGAGAAATCAGTCAGCCCGGGGCACGGGCACGAGACAGGGACATGAGAAAGGAACACGGGCACGAGACAGGGACACGGGCACCAGACAGGGACACGACACAAGACAGGGACACGGGCACAAGACAGGAACACGGGCACGAGACAGGGACACGAGCAAGAGACAGGGACACGGGCACGAGACAGGGACACGGGCACGAGACAGGGACACGGGCACAAGACAGGGACACGGGCAAGAGACAGGAACACAGGCACGAGACAGGGACACGGGCACAAGACAGGGACAGGGGCACCAGACAGGGACACGGGCACCAGATAGGATCATGGGCATGAGACAGGGACACGGGCACAAGACAGGGACAGGGGCACCAGACAGGGACACGGGCATGAGACAGGGACACGGGCACGAGACAGGGACACGGGCACAAGACAGGGACACGACACAAGACAGGGACACGGGCACGAGAAAGGGACACGGGCACCAGACAGGGACACAGGCACAAGACACGGGCATGAGACAGGAACATGGGCACGAGACAGGGACACGGGCAAGAGACAGGGACACGGGCAAGAGACAGGGACACGGGCACCAGACAGGGACACGTGCAAGAGACAGGAACACAGGCACGAGACAGGGACACGGGCACCAGACAGGGACACGGGCACCAGATAGGATCATGGGCACGAGACAGGGACACGGGCACGAGACAGGGACACGGGCACGAGACAGGGACACGGGCACGAGAAAGGGACACGGGCACGAGACAGGGACACAAGACAGGGACAGGGACACGGACACGAGACAGGGACACGGACACGAGACAGAGACACGGGCACAAGACAGGGACACGGGCACAAGAAAGCCATGGGGTGCTGACCAGTCTGGGAGATACACCCAGATACTCATATACATGGTGATTTTTATTTATATTTATTTTTTAAATTTTATTTTC
>CAUYON010129398.1:0-15859 GCA_963573935.1 Arctocebus calabarensis
GACTTGATCAAACTAAAAAGCTTCCGTATAACCAAAAATTTAGTAAGTATAGCAAGCAGACAGCCCTCAGAATGGGAGAAAATATTTGCAGGCTATGCCTCTGACAAAGGTTTAATAACCAGAATAAACAGAGAACTCAAATGTATTAGTAGGAAAAGAACAAGTGATCCTATCTCAGGGTGGGCAAAGGACTTGAAGAGAAACTTCTCCAAAGAAGACAGGTGCGCACCTACAGACACATGAAAAAATGCTCACCAACCTCAATCATCAGAGAAATGCAAATCAAAACTACTTAGAGATAGCACCTAACTCCAGTAAGATTAGCCCACATCACAAAATCCCAAAACCAGAGATGTTGGTGTGGATGTGGAGAAAAGAGAACACTTCTACACTGCTAGTGGGAATGTATACTAACACATTCCTTTTGGAAGGATGTTTGGAGAGTACTTAGAGATCTAAAAATAGACCCTCCATTCGACCCTATAATTCCTTTACTAGGTATATACCTAGAAGACCAAAAATCACATATATAACCAAGACATCTGTACCAGAATGTTTATTGCAGCCCGATTCATAATTGCTAAGTCATTGAAGAAGCCAAAGGGCCTGTTGACGCACAAATGGATTAATAAATTGTGGTATATGTATACCATGGAATATTACATTGCCTTAAAGAAAGATGGAGACTTTACCTCTTTCATGTTTACATGGATGGATTTGGAACTTATTCTTCTTAGCAAAGTATCTTAAGAATGGAAGAAAAAGTATCCAATGTACTCAGCCCTGCTATGAAGCTAATTTATGGCTTTCATATGAAGGCCATAACCCAACTATAGCACAAGAATATGGGGAAAGGGCCAAGGGAGGGGACAGAAGGGGTGAGGTTGGGGTGGAAGGATGGAAAATGGTGGGGCCACACCTATGGTGCATCTTAGAAGGGTACAGGCGTACCTTACTAAATGCAGAATACAAATATCTTCATACAATAAGAAAATGCCATGAAGGTTATGTTAATCAGTTTGATGAAAATAGTTCAGATTGTATATGAAACCAGCACATTGTACCCCTTGATTGCACTAATGTACACAGCTATGATTTAATAATAAAAGCAATAAAAAAAAAAGTCTAAATAGTATGGCATCACAAAAAAAAATCTCTTGTAACTTCAATCAGAAATGATAAAGGGGAAATAACAACTGATTCCACAGAAACACAAGAGATCATCTCTGAATACTACCAGAAAATTTATGCCCAGAAAGTTGACAATATTTGGAATCATACCCTCTCCCTAGACTTAGTACAGATGAAAAAGATCTCCTGAACGTACCAATTTCAAATACTGAGATCAAAGAAACAATAAAAAATCTCCCAACAAAAAAATGCCCTGGTCCAGATGCCTTCACACCAGAATTTTTTCAAACTTTCAAGGAAGAGCTTATTCCTATACTACAGAAATTATTCCTAAAGGTTGAGGAGGAAAGAATCTTCCCCCAATGCATTCTATGAAGCAAATATCACCCTGATACCAAAACCAGGTGAAGACCCAACTAAAAAAGAGAATTTCAGACCAATTTCACTAATCAATATAGGTGTAAAAATTCTCAACAAAATCTTGGCCAATAGATTACAGTTTATCATCAAAGAAGTCATAAGTCATGATCAAGTAGGTTTCATCCCAGAGATGCAGATCTGATTTAATATTCAAAAGTCCATAAACGTTATTCACCATATCAACAGAAGCAAAACCAAGGACTATATGATCCTCTCAATAGATACAGAAAAAGCATTTGATAAAATCCAGCATCTTTTTCTAATTAGAACACTGAGGAGTATAGGTATAGGTGGCAGATTTCTTAAACTGATCAATGCTATCTATGAGAAACCCACAGCTAATATTTTATTGAATGGAGTAAAGCTAAAAGCTTTTCCTCTTAGAACTATAACCAGACAAGGTTGTCCTCTGTCAGCATTGCTATTCAACATAGGGCTGAAAGTTCTAGCCAATACAATTAAACAAGACAAGAAAATAAAGGGCATCCAGATGGGAGCAGAGGAGGTAAAACTCTCCCTTTTTGCTGATTATATGATCTTATACTTAGAGAACCCTAAAGACTCAACAACAAGACTCTTGGAAGTCATAAAAAATACAGTAATGTCTCAGGATATAACATCAATGTCCACAAGTCAGTTGCCTTTGTATATACCAACAACAGTCAAGATGAGAGGTTAATTAAGGACACGACTCCCTCCACCATAGTCCCAAAGAAAATGAAATACTTAGGAATATACCTAACAAAAGAGGTGAAAGATCTCTATAAAGAAAATTATGAAACCCTAAGAACGGAAATAGCAGAGGACTTTAAAAAACGGAAGAACATACCATGTTCATGGCTAGGAAAATCAACATTGTTAAAATGTCTATACTTCCCAGAGCAATTTACCAATTCAATTCCATCCCTATTCAAATAACAACATCTTACTTTCAAGACCTGGAAAAAATGATTCTGCACTTTGTATGGAACCAGAAAAAAACCTGTATAGCTAAGGGAGTTCTTAGTAATAGAAACAAAGCCAGAGGTATCACCATACCAGATTTTAGGCTATATTACAAATTCATAGTTGTCAAGACAGCATGGTACTGGCACAAAATAGAGACATAGATACTTGGAATTGTATAGAAAACCTGGAAATGAAACTTACAGCTATGTAATCTTCGATAAACCAAACAAGAGCATTCACTGGGGTAAAGACTCCCTATTCAATAAATGGTGCTGAGAGAATTGGATATCCATAGGTAAAAGACTGAAACTGGATGCACACCTTTCTCCACTCACAAAAATTGATTCAAGATGGATAAATGACTTAGATTTAATGCATGAGATGATAAAAATCCTCAAAGAAAGAATTGGAAAAACTCTGGAAGATATTGGCCTGGGGAAAGACTTTATGAGGAAGACTGCCACATGGCAATAGCAACAACTGCAACAATAAACAAATGGAACTTAATTAAACTGAAAAGCTTCTGTACAGCCAAGGAGACAACAACCAAAGCAAATAGAAAACCTACCCAATGGGAAAGGATATTTGCACATTTTGAATCTGGCAAAAGTTTAATCACCAGGATCTATACAGAACTTCCATTCGTCTATAAGAAAAAAGCCAACAATCACATACATCAATGGGGAAGAGAGATGAATAGAATCTTCTCTAAAGATGACAGACGAATGGCCAGTAAACACTTGAAAAAAATGCTCATTATCCCTAATAGAGAAATGCAAATTAAAACCACCCTGAGATATCATCTCACTCCAGAGAGAATGGCCTATATCACAAAATCTCAAAATTGCAGATGCTGGTGTGGATGTAGAGAGAAAGGAACACTTCTACACTGCTGGTGGGAATGCAAACTAATACAACTTTTTTGGAAGGAAGTATGGAGAAACCTCAAAGAACTCAACCTAGACCTCCATTTGATCCTGCAACCCCATTACTGGGTATCTATCGAAAAAACAAAAAAACAAAAAAACAACTTTTTTTATAAGGACATTTGCAGTAGGCTGTTTATCACAGCCCAATTTACAATGATTAAATGTGGAAACAGCCTAAATGTCCTTCAACCCAGGAATGGATTTGTAAACTATGGGATATGTATACCATGGAATATTACTCAGCCATCAAAAATAAAGATTTTGCAGCATTTGTACTAATGTGGATGGAGTTGGAACACATTATTCTTAGTAAAACATCACAGGAATGAAGAAGCATGAATCCTATGTATCAGCTTTGTTATGAGGACAATAAATGACAATTAATGACATAGTGGAGCATGGAGGGAGAAGAGAGCAGACAGAGAGAGAAGGAGGGATAGGTGAGGGAAAGAAAACAAAAAAAAAAGGAAAGAAATTGTGACTAATTCTCATATAAATTGGATTCAGTTTTGACCAAAGTACATTACTTAAACATTAATTTTTAATTCAAGTTGTCAATATGTTGTTTAGGATATTGCATCCTCATTTATAAGTGAAATATGTTTGTAAGTTCCCTTTATAACAATATATTTCCTCCAATTTCAATATCAGGTGTATCCAGATCAAGTAGAATGATTTTGAAATATTTCTTCTTTTTCTATTGTCTATAAGATTTGGCATGATGTGTTTTTTGAAACTATCTTTTACTTTTATTTATATAATATTAGTTGTCTATTTTTTTAGACTTTGGGAAAAAAAAATAAGAAGTTAACTGATGACTTCATACTGAGCCTCAGAGTTAAAGCATTCTATGATAGACACACTCTTATTTGACAATGTGAACATTACTTTCTTTGCATTATTATTATTAAGATTGCTTAATATTTTGATGAAGTAATCGTCTGTTTTCTTTTCTGAATGTATTTATCTTCGTTCATTCTTCACGAGGTTTTTGTTTCTAGTCATCTTAAACATTGTTATTGCTACTAAATTTTAAGCCTTTTTAATTCTGTGAAGGCAAAAAGTGGAAACATAATAAACACATGTATATGTAAAAATAAAAAAAAACCAACAAAAAATTAAGTTTTACATATTTATGGAGAAATAAAGACTATTCCAGACAAGAAAACACTGAGGGAATTTGTTAAGATGTTGGATATGCACAAGAGGCACAGACACACACACACACACACACACACACACTATATATATATATATATATATAGTGAGAGAGAGATTGGAACTCATTTAAAAGAATATATATATATATATATATATATATATATGTAGATAGATAGAGAGAGAGAGAGAGAGAGAGAGATCGGAACTCATTTAAAAGAAAAGTACAAGATTTAAAATAAATTGGTAAGGCACTACCCAACTGGATGAACAGAATAGCATCCCATATCCAAATTCTATAAATCATTGTGAATCATCTGAATGCCCCATTCAAGACACATAGGCTTTCTGAATACAAGTCAAGTATCTCTCGTCTTTAGGAAACACATCTAAACAACAAAGAGTCAAGGTAAAGTGATAGAAAAAAATTCCATGCAAATGCAAAGCAAAAGAAAGTTGGTGTAGCCATTTTAATAAAATTGACTTTAAATCAACAATAATGAAGAAAGAGAAACATGTCCATTAAATAATTCTAAAGACAGCAATTCAACAAGAAACAATAACAATCCTAAATATTTATGGACCTAACACAGGATCACCAAAATTCATAAAGCAAATACTACTATGTCTTAGCAAAAAAATAAGCTATAGTATAATTTCTGGGGACTTCAACAGCCCACTGACAGAACTGGAGGGATCATCCAAGCAGAAAACAAATAAACATTGGACTTAAAGGGGACACTTGACAAATGAGTCTAAGACACATTTACAGAATATTTTACCCCCAAACTATAAAATATTCTCCTAGATTGATCATATGTTAAATCACAAATGATGTGTCAAAAATTCATCAAATTGTAAACTATACCATGCATATTTTTAGGCCACATTGGAAAAACATACCTAGAAATTAACTACAAGAGATACATTGATATCTGCACCATGTCATGGAAATTAAACAACCTGCCACTTAACAAATATTTGGTTAATAATGACATTAACATAGAAGCCAAAAGATTCTTTGAACTGAATGACAAAGAAGTCAAAGGGCTATAAAAATCTAGGGGATTCAGCAAAAGCAGTCCTAAGGGAAATATTCATCCCCCTAAATGACTACATCAAAAACACAGAAAGATCACAAAGTAAAAATCAAATGTCACTTCTCAAGGAACTAATAAAGGAAGAGCAAAACAAACCTAAAGCCATACAACAAAAGAAATAATTTAGGTCAGAATAAAATTCAACAAAATGGAAAGCAAAAACAAAACAAAACAAAACAAAACAAACAATATAAGGTATCAATGAGAAAAAACAGGTGCTTTGGAAAGGTCAATAAAATTCATAGATCTCTTGCCAGATTAACCAGGTATAGAAGAAAAAAGATCCAAATAACTCAATTAGAAATAACAAAGAAGATATTCCAACTGATGACACATAAATACAAAATAACATCTGTGAATACTATGAAAGTCTTTGTGTATATAAACTCCAAAACATAGAGAAATAGAAAAATTTTGGGATACACACAACCTTGCAAGACTCAGTAAGGAAAAAGTATAACTACTGAATAGTCCAATAACAAGTGGCAGGATTGAAGAAGTAATAAAAAATCTTCCAACAAAATAAAAAACCCCAGACCAGATAAATTCACAGCCAAATTTTATCAGAACTCCAAAGAAGGGCTGGTACTTAGACTTCAGAAATTATTCCATAACATCCAGACAAAGGGAATCCTCCCCAACTTATTCTACAAAGCCAGTATCATCTTAATATCAAAGCCAAGAAGGGACACAACTTCTATGTAAAAAAGAAAACTATAGAAATATACCCCTTTGTATATAGATGCAAAAATTCTCAACAAAATATTAGCAAACCCAATTCAACAGCACATCAAAAAAAAAAAAAAAAGAAAGAAAGAAAAAAGAAATCCACCATAAACAAGTGGGCTTTATCCCAGGGATGTAAGGATGGTTCAACATATATGTTTGTAAATCAATAAATATGATTCACCAATGAGCGGAAGCAAAAACCAAGACCATATGATTGCCTCAATAGATGCAGAAGCATTCAACCAAATTTAGCAACATCTCATGTATAAACCCTCAAAAAAGTAAGAAATAGAAGGAACACACCTCAAACTATACAACTCATATGTAAAAAATCCACATCATACTGAATAAGGAAAAGCTGAAATAATTTCACTAAGAACTAGAACAAGACAAGCATGCCCATTGTCACTAGTTCTCTTCAACATATTATGGAAAGTCCTAGCCAGAACAACCCAGCAATAGAATGAAATAAAGGATATCTAAATTGGGGAAAAGTAGGTCAAACCATTGATTTTTGCTGATATGTCCCTGTATCTAGAAAACTCCAAAGATTCCACTAAGAGACTCCTAAGATTGATAAATAAATTCAGAAAAGTCCCAGGCGACAAATCAATGTACACAAATCAGTAGTATTCCAATACGCCTATAACAATTAAGCTGGAAGTCAAATCAAGGACTCAATACCATTCACAACAGTTACAAATAAAATAAAATACCTAGGTGTATACTTAACCTAGGTGTATACTTAACCAAAAGATATCTTCAAAGAGAGGTGCAAAACACTGAGTAAAGAAATCACAGATAATAAGCAAATGGAAAAACATATCATTGTCATGAATCAGTTGAATCAACGTTGTTAAAATGTCCATACAACTCAATGAGATTTACAGATTCAATGCAATCTCCATCAAAACACTAGCATTATATTCTTATAGATCAAGAAAAAGTAATTTTACAATTTCTTCAGAACTATAAAAGAGCCTGAATAGCCAAAGCAATGTTAAAAGAACAAATCCAGAAGCGTCACATTGCCACACTTCTAATAACATTACAAGGTTATAGTAACCAGTACAGCCTGGTACTCTAACGAAAATAGAGATTTAGACCAATGGAACAGAACAGAGAACCCATATATAAAACCATCCACATACAGCCAACTGATATTTGACAAAGCAGACAATAATATATGATAGAGAAAAGTCCAAATTCAATAAATGGTGCTGGGAACATGGGATAGCCACATACAGAAGAGAGAGCCAGACCCACTCACCAAAATTTATGCAAGATTGAAAAAGACTTAAATCTAAGGGATCAAACCATTAGAATTCGATAAGAAAATGTAGGAAACACTGTTCTCGGTATCAGCGTAGGCAAAGATTTTTTTAAAAGACATTAATGACAAACACGTAAACAGCAAAAATAAATAAATAGGACTTGATTAAATTACCTTAAAAAGCTTCTGCACAGATGAAGGAATAATCACCAGAGATAGTGAACCTACAAAATGGGAGAAAATATTTACAAGCTATACATCTAATATTTTGGATTAATAAGCAGAATATACAAGTAACTCTAACGAATCAGCCACATAAAAAACAAACAAAAAATCCCATTAAAAAGTTGGCAAAGGAGATGAACAGAAGCTTTTAAAAATAATATAGATTAAAAGAAAAGGTTCTGGAGGTGTTTGTTATGATAGCATCACCTAGCCTAAACTGGTTGATAGAACCTTTGCATTACTTATTATTATCTGTTAAAATGATTGTTAGTTATGCATCAATATCTATTCCTTTTTTTCTTCAACAGTAATAGAGATCTTAATTTTGGAGCTAAGAAATGGCTGCAGAGTAAAGAAGACATTTTCCAGGCCTCTGGCAGGTGATGTAACCATATAACAGGCAATGAGATGTGAGCAGACGGGAAGTTTCCCACATTTGAGCAATACTTTCATGAAGAATGATATGACCTTTCCCCTGTACTGGTTAGAAAGGGATAAATAATGGTTACATATTTAACTTAGCAGACAAGGGAAGCATCCTAGAGATGAAAGAGCAATACCAAGAGACAAACCAGTTTTCTAGACACTATGGATTCTTTATACAAGTGCTGAATTCCTTATGTCTATGGGGTACCATGTGATTAAAAATAAATTTTTTATCTTGTGAAAAAAAGAACATAGACAGATGGCCACTAAATATATAAAAAAGTGCTCAATATCACCAATCATCAAGGAAATGCAAATTAAAATCCCAATGAGATATCACCTTACACCAGTTAGAGTGACTTTTATTAAAAAGTGCATAAATAATAGATGCTGGTGTGGATGTGGAGAGAAAGGAACTTTTATACACTGTTGATGGAACTGCAAATTAGTACAGCCTGTATCGAAAATAGTACAGCGGTTCCTCAAAAAACTGGAAATAGACCTACTATTTGAACCATCAATCCCACTACTGGGTATTCCAAATGTATTTTTAGTAGAGACAGGGTATTGCCTTTGCTCAGGTTGGTTTGGAACTCCTGAGATCAAGCAATCTACATGCTTTGGCCTTCCAGAGTGCTAGGATTACAGGCACGGGCTGCCCATCATTTTGAATTCTATGGAAATTCATCATCTGAATCAAATGGGAGATAGTGGGCTAATTGAAATCTACAGGAGATTCTTTGTGCCAGGGAAATTACAGGTCACATGATTACTTGTGTTGATTAAAAGTGCATATCATATTTCAAGGATTTTAGAAAGTGGGGACTTATCATAAGAATGAGAATCTAGAAAGTACTTTATACAAAATATTTAAGCTAGGCACAGTGGCTCATACCTATAATCTCATCACTTTAGAAGAGTGAGGCTGGAGGAGGATTACTTGAAGCCAGGAGCCCAAGATAGGCCTGGGCAATATAGTGAGACCCCACTTCTTCAAAATTTGTTTAAAAAATTAGCCAGGTGTAGGGGTGTACACCTGTAGTCCTAGCTAGTTGGGAGGCTGAAATGGGAGGATTACTTGAGCCTAGGATTTTGAGGTTGCAGTAAACTATGATCATGATGTTGTACTCCAGCCTAGGAAACAGAGTAAGACTCTGTTCCCTCCTTCCAAAAAAAAAAAAAAAAGTAAAACATTTTAAAATAATTATTATAATCTACCATATTTTAATTGTAAAATATTATTATCTTCAATAAATGTAAAAAACTCAAATGGCAATTCGTGAAAAAGTAAGGGGCAAAAACTTCTTTTGTTGATTTATTCACTCATTTATTCAAACACAGGGTGGACCTAAAGTTCATGTGCAATATAAAATAGCCGTGACTGTAAATTGCACACAAACTTTATGTCCACCCTTTATGTATAATATTTTCTCTTTGGTATTTATAAATAACTGGAAGAGATAAACAATTAACAAGATAAACAGGTAAACTAGGTAGGAAGATACATAGTGAAAAGTGCTAAAGAGAGAAAATATATGAAGGAATTTGGTAAGAAATATTCATAATAGAGGATTTCAATTTAAACTCCAGAGTAAGAATAAATGCTAATCAGACTGGAAAGGAAAAGAATCAATGCATAATTGTATCTTTAGTTATTAATAATTATCCCAAATTTGTAAATCTACCCTTACAGATTTTAGCCTTAAACTAAAATATAAAAATTACTTTGGGACAGTTCCTGTGGCTCAAAGGAGTAGGGTACTGGCCCCATATGCCGGAGGTGGTGGGTTCAAACCCAGCCCCGGCCATAAGCTGCAAAAAAAAAAAAAAATTACTTTGGAAAAAAAGCCTTAAAGTTACATAAAAGTCTCTATGTCTTCACCTTTTACTTGTGTAGCCAATTTATTCAAGTATTTTATTATAAATACAAACAAAAGAACATGTGGGCATTTGACATGTCAATATGCAGGCAAACCTCTATTAGGAATGTTAAACAAAAACTCTGGTAGGTTATTGTTTAGTATTAAACTCCTTCACTAGTCCCTAACAAACCAGACTGAAAAACAAAATGAAGTCACCAATGCTTACCAAATAGAAAGCAAAAAATCAGGAAAGAGAGATAATAGCTTGACTTAATTTGTTTTTATTGCTACAAAGGAATAGTTGAGCTGGGGTAATTTATAAAGAAGTTTATTTGGTTCAGAGTTCTGTGGGCTGTAAAGAGGCACAGCATCAGCATCTGCTTCTGGAGTTTCTCAGAAACCATCCACTCATGGAGGAGAGGGATGGGCACCTGGTATTACATGGTGAGAGGAAGAGAGAGATGATAGAGATAGAGATAGAGAGATACATATGCCAGGGTCTTTGTACCAATCAGTTCTCAAGGGAACTAATGGAGTGAGAACTCATTATGGCCAGTAGAGTACAAAGCCTTTCATGAGGGATCTACGGCCATGCCATGACCCAAACACCTCCCACTAGGCCTCACTTCCAACACTGAAGATCAAATTTTATCAAGAGATTTGGTGTGGTAAAACAAACCACAGAATGGCCTAATTTACCATGCAAGTCAGTTTCAATCTCCTATTTGCAGGATAATGAAGTTCTCTCCATTGTAATGCTTGCAACAAAAAGTAACGTGAGGTAACCTGATGTTGACCATTTATCTTTCCCTTGCTCTGTCTCCATGTCACCACCTTACAGGAATACATATTTAAAATGGTCAATCCACTTTCTGTTCTTTGCTTCCAGTTTCTTCTGCTCTTTCTCTGTCCATAAAGCCAAGCCAACATCCTCTGCTGGACTCATGGAAACACTGATTCTACTTTATGGAATGAATTTCATAATCAAATCCCAATTCCAAAATCATAGTAGAGGCAAATGAAATCTTTTTTTTTTTTTATTGTTGGGGATTCATTGAGGGTACAAGATGTGTCACTCTGAGACCCTACCCTCTCCCTCCTTTCAAAAACTTGAAATCCTTTTTTAAAAAATAGACTATTTTAGATGTTTATTTGATACTGGAAGTATGGTCAGCTATCATAAAGTTATTTCTCTTCATCAAAAATTCCATATATTAAGGATTTATGCAATTCAGGGAGGGAAAAATAATCTAGAAACTTTTTGCTTGAGCAAGAAATCTAAAAAGACTCTCCAAACTCTGTTGAAGTATCATACTCTGCAATGAAGTGCTTGAGTTCTTCAACACATCGCTCACTTATTTCATGTAAATTCTGCCTCAATGCAAACTGTATGGACTTTTCTAATGAAGGATCTTTTTCAATCAGCAGTTTCACCACCATCCTGAAAGTTTCACAGTCTTGTCAGTAAGCCTGCTCAATCTATTTGATTTTTGATGCTATTGCTTTAGAGCGACTGGTTAGCTGAGTGTCTTTAAATAACTATGCCATATGCTGCATTTGCCTCAGGTTCTTCTGGCTGGTAAATGAACAATGGTGTTGTGCATACCGCGTCATATTCAGACATTTCAGGCAACTTAATTTCATCTGACTTCTCTAGCTTTTCAGCAGCCCACTTGCTTGCAGCCTCATCAAGTTCTTTTTCAGTTAGCCTACTAACTTTGCTGATGAAAATGCTGAAGAACTCATGGGTGAAGTATCTCTTGATGTTTTTCAAGATTGTACAGGCTTCTCCTTATGTGTTTCTGGCTTTCTTTCATGCTGCCATTTGTAGGAGACATCAACACGCATGGACTTTCTATGTTGAGACCGATGAAACGAGTATGGTTTGCTTCTTTCTGGAGAGTAGCTTCTACTACTGATGCTGGAGCCAGACCTGCTATGCAGAGAATCTTTTTGGCCTGCAGGTAATTCTCTGAAGAACCAATTATCCCTTTTATGGGGAGAACGGTCTCTCCCATAATGGGACGAGTAGAAAGCTTTTCTTCTAAACCATCTCTCATGTCCCTGTACTCAGGCTGTTGGCTTGCAGAATGATCATTTCCTGCCCATCTGCAACCAGATTCATCTCTATTAGGTTGACCACTTCTTCAATCATGAGAAAAACTGCAGCCCTCATCATAGTCTTGGTAATCAACATAACTGTAAGATCTACGGTAGTAGCTTTCTTCATCAGGTCTGTCTAGCAGTGGTGATTTCTTTGGCACAATATCTTTTTTTTTTATTAAATCATAGCTGTGTACATCGATGCAATCATGGGGTACAATGTGCTGGTTTTATATTCTTTGGCACAATATTAACTACCCTATGTTAGCCATCACTGGGGTGGTTTTGAGGAGGTGCTTGTTCTCTTAGAAGTCTTTCATACTCATATCGTCCCTCTGGACACATTTCATCTTTTCTATAAGCCATGACTCCAGGTCCCTGAGAGACTCCTAAACGTAGTTGGCTACTCGCTGCCACAATCCCAGTGGGGACATGTCCAGCACGTGCAATGACATCACAACATCATAAAGCATCCTCCCTGTTTCTGAAAGCCTTTTTTTTTTTTGTAGTTTTTGGCAGGGGCTGGGTTTGAACCCACCACCTCTGGAATATGGGCCTGGTGTCCTACTCCTTTGAGCCACTCCTACACAAGACTTTTGTGTTTTTTTTTGTTTGTTTTGTTTTTTTTGAGATAGTGTCTCACTGTGTCGCCCTTGGGCAGAGAGCCATTGTGTCACAGCTCACAGCAACCTCAAGCTCTTGAGGCTTAAGCGATTCTCTTGCCTCAGCCTCCCAGGTAGCTGGGACTACAGGTGCCTGGAACAACGCTCAGCTATTTTTTGGTTGTAGTTGTCATTGTTGTTTGGCAGACCTGGGTTAGATTCGAACTCGCCAGCTCCAGTGTATGTGGCTGGCACCTTAGCCGCTGAGCTACAGGAGCCAAGCCAGTACATGTACATGTTTTTTTTTTTTTATTATTATTATTTTGAGACAGAGTCTCACTTTATCACCCATGGTAGAGTACCATGGCAGCTCATAGCAACCTCCAACTCCTGGGCTGAGGCGATTCTCTTGCCTCAACCTTCCTAGTACTACAGGTGTCTGCCAGAACACCCAGCTATATTTTTGCTGCAGTTTGGCCAGGACGGAGTTCGAACCTGCCCCCTTTGGTATTTGGGGCCTGTGCCCTAGGTGCCGCCCCAGTACTTGTGGTTTTTTAAAGTCATTATTGAGGCATGAGAATTGGCCCCCAAATTAAAGCTATTTAGCGTCACTAGTCTTGCAGCTGCCATGTTGTTCGCCACAGAAAGGCACCTGAATGAGAGCAATGAAATATAGCTGATATCCCACCCACTGAGGCTGTATTCCAAGAGTGTCTTTTTCTAAATCACACAAAGATGCATTATGAACTAGCAGCAGCTCTCTCTGTTTTATGGAAATAAGCTCAGAGTTACTTGGTATAATTGGTAAAAATACAAAGGGAGAGAATATTTAGATCGGAGTAGTGATGTGTATGCCAAGGTTAACATGAAAACGGTTTAACTAAGCTAAATGTTGTAAGTAGAGAGCTGCAGAAGAAGGGCTGTAAAGCATGGGGGTTGGCCTTGCCTAATGGAGCTGGTTATTTAAGTGGCTATTTGCCTGTGCCTCATGACAACCAAAGCCAACTTTCGCTTCTGAGTGTGTTCAACCCTGGATGCCATTCTGTCAGAATTATTTAAATGTATCACCAAACCAAAAGCTGTTTTCTATTAATTGATATATTTTAATTGTGTGTTTAGTTGTGTTCTATGTTAGGGAAATGGATACATGACATTCCAATTTCACACAATACAGAAATTAAATGGCAAATATGATCCACAGCTCCACAGTTCCCCGGGGTGATATGATGTGCACCATTTGCTTTAGACCCATAGGGCCTACAGAGTATGTCAATTGGCCTAGAAAAAGAATCAAACTGGAAAAATTATGAAGCAGCTTTCAAGTTCTTTAAATAAGACGGTCTACCTTTGCCTTACTTATACACAAGGACATCCTGACAATCTCCTACTGTAATGAGATACTTCTATTAAGTCAGAAGCTTCTGTTAAACCAGGATGTGTGAGATAGAAGAAATTTCAGCAGAACTACTCAGAGGAAATGGAAGAGTCAAGCTGTAGCCCAATACTGGGGCCACTGGAGAAGAAAGTGGTGCATATGCTCTGGCAAGACACCAATAACAAAATCTAGCAGCCAGGTAGCTGATGAGACTCACCTTTAGCCAGGTTAATTAGGAAGAGTTGTTATTTTATGTAAACCTGTCTCCGGCCTTGCTTTGTGTCTCCATCATTAACTAGCATTTTGGGGATCTTCTCCAGCTCTATTATTTCTATCTTGTACACACACCAAAACTATAGAAAAGAGCCCGGGTACAGATACCTCAAGGATTTTTTCAAAATAGGATGACTGGTTAGTGGTTTTCCCTGCAATTTTTCTTAAAGATATTTAACATTTTTAAATTATTTTGACCATGGGTAGTACTTATCTTTAGGGAATAGTCTATAAAGGACTGTTGGCTCCCTTTTAGGGATGTAACAGTTCAGAATTCAACATTGTAAAATATGCTTGAAGAAATGAAGAAGTAAGGAGATTTCAGAGGTGGAAATACAGATGTGATTTGAAAACCCAATTTGAATAGAAACAAGTCGTTGGTAATGGGCCTGTAAAACAAAAAAATGTGGGTAATGACTTACAACTGGAAAGCAATTCTGTCTAGGAGAATGTAGTACGAATAAAGTCATGATGGATGATAAGAGTAACAAATCTAGAATGGGGACCAATGTGTTCATGGATTTCCTTTTCAAAAATAGTTTATAAAAATGAGAATTTAGGCCAATCCCAAGGCTAATCCTCAGAGGATCCTGCCATAAAATTTAAGATCCTTTGTATTGAATGGAGTTAAATTGAAGGCATTTCCACTTAGATCAGGAACCAGGCAAGGTTGCCCATTGTCTCCATTGCTCTTCAACATTGTATTGGAAGTTCTAGCCATTGCAATTAGGGAAGAAAAGGTGATCAAGGGCATCCGCATAGGATCAGAAAAGATTAAACTTTCACTGTTCACAGATGACATGATTGTATACCTGGAAAACACCAGGGATTCTACTATGAAACTTTTAGAAGTGATCAAGGAATATCTTGATGTCAAGCAATGTCTCAGGCTACAAAATCAACACTCATAAATCTGTAACCTTTATATATACCAATAATAGTCAAGCTGAAAAAACAGTTAAGGATTCTCTCCCTTTCATAATAGTACCAAAGAAGATGAAATATTTGGGAGTTTATCTTACAAAGGATGTTAATGATCTTTATAAAGAGAACTATGAAACTTTAAGAAAAGAAACAGGTGAAAATGTCAACAAATGGAAAAATATACCATGCTCATGGCTGGGAAGAATCAATATTGTTAAAATGTCCATATTGCCCACAGATATATACAATTTTAATGCAATTCCTATTAAAGTTCCATTGTCATATTTTAAAGACCTCAAAAAAATAATACTTCGTTTTATATGGAATCAGAAAAAACCTCGAATAGCCAAGACATTACTTAGAAATAAAAACAGAGCAGGA
>CAUYON010129400.1:0-22610 GCA_963573935.1 Arctocebus calabarensis
CCTGTAGTCCCAGCTACTCGGGAGGCTGAGGCAAGAGAATCGCTTGAGCCCAAGAGCTGGAGGTTGCTGTGAGCAGTGTGACGCCACGGCACTCTACCAAGGGTGATAAAGTGAGACTCTGTCTCTACAAAAAAAAAAAAACTGGGAATACAGACTTGGTGATTAGTTGAGTAAGAGAGTTGAAAATGAGAGTACACAAACCTTGTAAGGGAGAATACTCACAGAGAACAGCAGACTTGAGAGTACAGTTTTACTTAGAACTGAGAAGGCAGAAACACTACAAAAGTGCTTGGCGTTTAGTGGGTGCTTAATAATAAAAATTTTAAGGACAGTGCAAATTTTTAAGAAACTTAGCAGTGAAAGCTGGTGTGGGGTGGCATGCACCTAGAATCTTAGCTGCTTGGGAGGCTGAGGTGGGAGAATCTTACAAGACCAGGAGTTAAAGGCCAGCCTGAACAATATATCAAGACTCAGACTTTATAACAATTTAAAAATAGAAAGAAATGTGGCAGTGGATCTAAAAAAACAGTTGGGGTAAGAGAAGATTTTTCCTAATTATAGAAGGCATGATGTTTACCCTTGAACTTAGCCAAAAGGCCAAGAAGCGATATGACATTATGTTTAAAAGCTATCATAAATGATACTAGTAAAAATATTTTAATCACAGCCAAGTTAGCGTTTTAACTAGGAATTTTCGAAATGACAGAGTTACTGTTTTTGTTGCAAAATAATTTTCCCTCACCAAGAAGACATGGAGTTGTAAATCAGCACACGGCAATCATAACTACCATTTATTGAGTCCTATGTGTCACTGCGTTAAATACTTTTAACTTTCTCAATAATTCAGTGAGCAAAAAGGTGAGCATTAGAGGAGTTAAATAACTTGTCCACTGTCATACAGCTTTTTAGCAGAATAGCAGGTTTCTTTCTATCCAGGTCTACTTACCTACAGGTTGAAAGCCAAGCTTTGGAGTTGCATGGCTCTAGGTTTGACTCTTAGCTCAGTTACTTATTAGATGTATGGCATATTGTTCTTTATTCTGTAAATATTCAAAGCTTACCCAGTGTCACTGTGGTAACATAGTGCCTTCAAAAAGGTCACTTTTCAGGGAAAGAGGCAGGCAAATAAAACAACTACAGTTTGGGGTGTTAGCAATATTATATATATCATCTAAGGGGGGTTTGAGAGTATGTGAGAAAGGCATGTTTTATAGGAACCTTAGTTGATATGAATAACTGGCCTACATTTATTGATGAATGAAACAGAACTTACTTCTGGTTCAACATTTACTATTTGTATGACCTTGGGCAAATTATTAATTTTTCTGTGCTTCAGTTTCCCTATATCTAAAAATGGGGATGTTAATAATACCTTCTAGGATTGCTGTCAGACTAAATAAATTAACAAATGTAAAGAGCTTAACAGTACCTAAGCTCACACTACTTAAGAGCACATGTTAAGGGCTCAATAAATTGGCCTTACCACACTGTGGACATTGCCAGTATATAAAGGGGTTCCTGTTGTGCCTTTTAGGGCACTCTGGTGGTAACACATCACTGTTTTTCTACTTTTATTTTTTAAAGTGGCAGGAAGAGCAATGGAATGGAATGTTCTAATAGCATGAATCAAATTAAGAGAAAGATAATAAAATTCTTATCTTGAAAATCAGGCTAAACTCTAGGCTACTTCTAGAACAGCGGTTCTCAACCTGTGGGTCGTATGACATTTTCACAGGAGTCACCTAAATACGTCCTGCACATCAGATATTTACATTAAGATTCATAACAGTAGCAAAATTACAGTTATGAAGTAGCAATGAAAATAATTTTATGATTGGGGGTCACCACAACATGAGGAACTGTATTAAAGGCTTGCGGCATTAGGAAGGTTGAAAACCAATGTCCTAGACTAAGATTCTAGGTTTTTTTTGCTTAAGTAATTTCTTTATGATTAACTTAGGGAAAGAAAAAGGAAAAAAATGATGGAAATATACTTATATACTAAACTATGGGTTTTCAATATAACTCTTTTGTCTTTGCAAAAGTAAAATGTCTTTCATTGATAATGTATAAATCAGAGGAGTTAAAATATAGGCCTGTTTGGGAATAAGAGAATGAGAGGTCTGACATCTTTAGAAACTTAAATTTTTCATTCAAGTTAGTAGAAGCTTTTCTCAAGATGAATTGTGACAAAATAGGTGGAAAAAATACTTATTTCCTAAATCTAAATTAAGAAATATTTAAAATATCATAAATGTGTAAATAATCAAAATATAACATAATTAACAAGTTACTTGTGTGTTTTTGAATCACTGTAGAAATACATGAAAGGTAAGCCTACAGAAATTTTAAATATATTCTAGCATGATATAAATATTAAATTTAGGCCAGGCACAGTGGCTCAAACCTGTAATTCTAGCATTCTGGGATGCTGAAGGAGGAGGATCACTTGAGGCCAAGAGTATGAGATCAGCTCGGGCTGATAGTGAGATCCTATCTCTACAAAAAATTTTTTAAAAATTAGCCAAGTATGTTGTTGCACATTTGTAGTCCTAGCTACTCAGAAGGCTGAGCCAGGCAGATCACTTGAGCCTGGGAGTTGGAGAATCAAAGTGAGTCATGACCATGCCATTACACTGTAGTTTGGGCAATGAAGCAATACCCTGTCTAACAAAAAAATAAATTAATATTAAAAAATTTATTTGTAGAAAGTGTAATGGTATACATTAGAATTATCTAAAAATGTAAATTCCCAGCCTCATCCACAGATAACCAAATTAATAAACTTATTGAGAGTAGAGCTAAATTTGTACTCTTGACAAGTACCCCAGGTGACTTTCACGTAGGAAGTCTGCAAACTATACATTGAGAAAAGAAGTATGAGGATTTTCAGAAATAGAGAAGATGCCAAAATCCAGATCCAGATTACTATCATCATACAGACTTATGGGTGCTAATTATTTTTGCTTTTTATCACTTCCCCCAAAGATCTATATCATGAAATGAACATTCCTGATAATGAAAAATATAAATTTAGCTAAAATTAATAAATGAAGTGACTCATATATCATGGCTCAAAAGGCAGCCTGTTAATCCTTTTTTGTTTGTTGCAGTTTGGTCAGGGCCAGGTTTGAACCCGCCACTCTTGGTATGTGGAACCGGCGGCCCTACTCACTGAGCCACAGTTGCCACCCGTAGTCTGTTACTCTTTTTCACGTACCTTCAAATTGTTTTATTGGCCATTTATTAGGAACTGCATTTGGCCAGGAACTGTACTCAAAGCTTTTACCTCTGCTATTTCAGTATTCCCAAGAATCCTGTGACATTCTATTTTAGAGATTATGAAGGGTGCTTTGGCTTTAACTAACAAAAAACCCATTTAAAATAGTTTAAACCAAAAGGAAAGGTACTGACTACAGTAATAGAAATCCAGGGATAGGCCAGACTTCACGATAGGTTTAGCCAATAATTGAAGACTACCATTCAGGATTCACATTTTTTCCCATTTCTGATTTGCCATCTAATGTGCCAACTTCACCCTAAAGCTGATTTTCCTCTTGGGTATAGAATGGTTGTTATGACAGAAGTTATATCCTGTCATTCACATCTAGGAAGCCCAAATGGATTACTCTATTTGGCTTAGACTAGTATTTTTCAACTTTTTAATTATTATCCTATGGAATCTTTTTAGACATTTTTTCCTAATCATCCCCATCCCATGAAATTTCAATGCAGAAGTATTTGATGTATCTGTTTATGCATTGTACACTTCACATATAAAAGGAGTAAATTTATCACCCTGCCCACAATGAGACTGCTTAGCCCAGACTAATTCAGGTTCACTTCTGAAGCTATGGATATCAACTTTCCTTAAAGCTCCTGTCTATGTGAGGAGGGAGGGATACAGAGTAAAAAAATATGGACTCTGTTAGGCTGGAGGAAGAAGTAAGGAGTTGAGTAGATTCTGGGTAGGGAAACAACAGTGGCCACTATTCAGGTTGAGAGATAGAATAATTTGTTCAAGTACTGATAAGTGGTAAAATCAATCCAGATCAGGATTTCTGACTTCATCTTCAAAGTATTATCACTGTAATTTAGTTATCTCATAGGTAACTTCAAGATAGAGAGAATCTTGGGTGTGTTAGAGTAAGACTGTAATGGCTTCAAATACTAATTCTGTACATACTGGTTATGTAAAGAAGTCACTTGAGCTTTCTGAACATCACATTTCTTCATCTTTTTTAAAAGAGGGATTATGATTCCTTTATTAAAAAGGAGGATTAAATAGATAAAACATAAAAGCAACAAGAATAATGCCTTTGTAAATGTTAGTTCCTTTCCACTATTTCATTTTTTTTCTGAAAAATATTAAGTGAAGGCTTAGGAATTTATGGTCTAAGAAATATAGAATTTGTAAACCTATTTTTTTTAAATACACCTCTTTCCTTTCAAAAGGTATTTATTTTTTACAGAATTGATATCACAGTTAGCATTCTTAGGACTTGTCATGTCCACAAACCATATACAGGTATGGTGACAACAATACACTATAATTTGTAAAGAAAGATTGAAGGAAAAGTATATTTTAAATGGTTTGTTACGTGTGCTAGTTGCAGAAAAGCTTAACATTAGGTACAAAGAAAACTTAGAGATTGCTTTCATTTATATGACTATGACTAGAAGAGTCTGATACTATGAAAATTAAAAGATGTTTATGAATATTCGTCTATTCTTTATTTTCTAGGATAAATCTATTAGCACTAGTTTACCTGTCCTAGATTTAATAGATGCCATTGCACCAAATGCAGTTCGTCAAGAAATGATCAAAAGAGAAGATTTATCTGATGAGGACAAGCTGAACAATGCTAAGTAAGCGTTTGTGGTTTACATTAGAACATAGTGGCCATTTAATTCTCTTAAATCCTACTGTGTCCTTAAAATTCATATTTTTAAGTACAACTTGTATGGGGAATATGATTTAAGACTCACAAAGTTAACCTTTTTGTAAAGTTAATCTTATCAAAATATTTCATTCTTTTGTTAAAATAAGTTGAAAATACAGTAGATAACATACCAAAATATTTTTGTCTTTTTAAGATATGCCATTTCAGTTGCTCGAAAGATTGGTGCCCGGATATATGCGTTACCTGATGACCTCGTAGAAGTGAAACCAAAGATGGTTATGACCGTGTTTGCTTGCTTAATGGGAAAAGGACTGAACCGAATAAAATAATGAAATATTTAATATGATTTTCTGCCACATTAAACACATTGAATGCCTCACAGTTTACAGAATTCTGAAATGTAGTGGGTATAAAACCAGAGATTATTTGTATGTTAAAAATAGTTATATATTCATTAATGAATTTAGTATCTGGTTCATACTAGTGAAAACTTGTCAACCTTTTTGGGTAATAGTTAATTTACCAATCAATACTGATAATAGAATATGTTTACCATCAAGCTAATATTTCATGATTAAATTATTTTTGTTTCCTGAAAGTCTTATTTAAACAAGACATTCATTCTTTTTCATGGTTCAAAAAAGATCAATATTAAGTTTTTTCAGGTTATGCTGTGAAATGTGTTTTGATTTTTTTGTGTGTTACTTACTTTTGATCATAAATGCAAAGTCATGATCCTGGTTATTCTTTTTATTTTCTTCCTCCAAGTATAAAGTGGTCTAAAACACTTATATAAATTTCTATACTGTCTAAAATTTTAAAGTGAGAAGTATTCATTAACATTAAACTTTTTATATATGAGAACTAATTCTTGAATAAACCCCAAAGTTCACTCTGTTGTGTTAACAGGATCTTTTTATTCAAAACTTAATTTTAACTGGATTGATACCTTACATATCCTTGTATGGTAATACTGCTTTAACTATGATGTGCAGCATGGATATGTTGGTAAGATATTATTAGAGAAATATATGTGCATATATCCTTTTTGCATCTGAATTACCCAAGTTTTCTTTAATGGTATATATAAGGGGTCAATCAGCCAACCACTCTGTACTTACTTTGCTCCCAAGGCATGTGTAAAACATTTCAGTTTGTGGATATCTGATACATGAAGATTCTTTTTATAATAAATCTTGAATGTTCATGTCATTATTTTTCAAAGTGACTCCTTCAAAATATTTGTAACCAAACACTGGCTAGAACATGCCAAGACATGTTGACACTATCCTGTTAGCTTCATACTCCATATTACACTTGCTAGGTCTATAGTGAAACCCTATATAATTCAGAATATGCCCTCTGAATATCTTCAGTAGAAAATAACATAAAGCTAATATTTAGTAAGTGTTTTCACTTTATTTTTAGTGTCTTACAAATTGGCAATGTTTGGTTAATGTTTGTGTTACCTGGGAATAGGTAAAGTTAGAGACCTATCTTTTCCTGAAATTTTAGCATTAGACTGATTCTCCTGCTAACAGTTGAATCCAGAAATCTACTTCCTCCAGTTTCCACTGTTAGCCCCAAATCTGAGGAATACTGCTATTCTGTAAGGAAAAATGTTGTCACTTTATCTCAGTGTGAATGAGTACCCTAAGTCTCCCTCTGTCATGGAGTAAAACATATATTGGTAAGAGTGAGACTGCCCATGTGTTTAGAATAGAATTTTTTAAATGATCAACAGGTAGAATTTTGAAATATATTCTTCTATAAGAGACTTCTTTCCCTTTTATATTCTGATGATTATTTTCTTATATGAAGATTAAGATATGTTCTTGCTCTTTCATGAGATTATTTAAATCATGTTTGCCCCTTTAATTTTTTTCACCTTTATACTTAATAAGTTATCTGATTTACATGAAATTCGGCAGTTTAGGATGTTTTTTCCTCACAAAATATATTTAATAAAATGCTGTGTATGTAGTAATGTGTCAGTATTTATTTCACTTGAAGAAAAATAGGCTTGAAAATTAGTCTAGCATAAGCTTATTTTCCATAAAATACCTAAATGAATTAGTAAAACAGATTTAAAAATTGCATTAGATCATTTCTTTGGAGGTGGGGGTAGGTCTTTTATTCTTTAATATAAAGACTTTTATTAAAAAGAACTATGTGATTCCTAAAATTTAGTTTGTGATAAAATAATTTTAGTCAATTGACAGATTTATTGTCTGTTATGATCTAAGTATAAACTAGATACCAGATTCAGCTGAGAAAAAAACAGATGAGTCTCCTGACCTCATGAATCTTATATCCTTGTGAGAAAAAACAGATGATAAATAGGAATTTTAGATAGTAATAATGTAAAAAAAATAGGGTAACATGATAGAGACTGACTTGGGAAGTAGAGTGGAGATTATTTTAATCTGGGTGGTCAGGGATGGTCTCTCTAAGGATGTGGTATTTGGGCTGTATTTAGCAAAGAGAACAAGAGTGATGGCCCTGAGTCAGGAAAAGTCTTGTATGCATTATAGAAAAAAACAGGTAAATGTGGCTTGAGAAGAGTAAAGGAAACATGCACAGTCTAAAGATGAAGAGAGGGTCCATCCTAGTTGTAAGACATTTAAATCTGTAGTTTTTTTTTTTTTTGCTTTGGAGTTGTGACTGCTCTTCTCTTTTGTAGAAGAAGTTTGGGTGAGTTGCTTTGAGTAATATTTTGCTTCTGAATCTTGTATGCCACTATTCATCATTACTCCACAATTCGTCTCCATATCACATATGGAGAATAAACTGATACATCACATAGGCATGTTAAAATCCCCCAATTTGTGCTGGATAAAGAGAGGGAAGAGAGGATAGTCTGCATCTGAGATGATTCCAAAAGAGTTCTGAAGGGGAGGTTGTAGTCGCAATACTGAATGGAGTAGGAACAGGATACTTTGGAATGCCTCCTGTGACTACCTACTAAAGTAGGTTGGAATTTCCCTGAATCTTAGACATTAATCCTCCTACGGTAGTCCTCCGGATAAAGAATCACCTAAGCTCAGAAATTTGAAAAAGCTTCACATTAAAATAAAGCTGTATCAATGTCTACACATTTATCTCTTTCTTTCCTTTCTGCCCCTCCCAATAGTCCCGAGCCATCTGAATTTTTACCCTTCAACACCTGGAATTTTTTTTTTTGTTTTTGCGACAGAGTTTCACTTTGTCACCCCGAGGTAGAGTGCTAAAGGGTCATAGCTCACAGCAACCTCAAACTCCTGGGCTCAAGTGATTCAATGCCTCAGCTTTCCAAGTGGCTAGGACTACATGCGTCTGCCACAATACCTGATTATTTTTTAGAAACTGGGTCTTGCTCTTGCTTAGGCTGGTCTTGAACTCCTGAGCCTAAGCAATCCACCTGCCTCGGCCTCCCAGAGTGCTAGAATTACAGGCAGGAGCCACCTCGCCTGGCCCGACACCTGGAATTTTTGAATGTATCAGGGTTAGAGTTGTTCTGCTACAGACTAAAAATTTTGTCAACTACAAAAAATAAGTAAGCACACATACATAAATATATATGTGTTCACTGGCCACAAATTTACAATGAAAAATTTTGACATTCCACCAAATATATAAACTTGGAATTGTATTAAACATTACAGAATAGTGAAGATTTGTGATCTATTACAGAAGACAGAAAATAACAAAAATGACTCAAAAGATTATCAACTATTTTGAAGTAAACACATGAAAATGTTTGAAAAAGTGGGCAATCTTGGCATCTGCCAATGCCTCTCAGAGAAGATCTAAAGAGGATTTTTAATGATAAAGTCATATTTAGAAAATTTGGGAATGAAAGTATTGGCAGGGATGGGGATGGAACAAATCAATTTGAAAGGGATAGGAAAGTATTTCCTTCACATATAAAATACACCGAAGTAATTTTTTATATTGCCTTAAAAACCTAAAGCTTGTTAGGCACAATTTGAATTTTTATATAGTTGATTGTGGGAAGCAATAGGAATTATTTAAAAGATGTAATTTCTGTTTGCCCCCCAATATTATGTAATGGTTTATCTTCTGTAAATAAAAATTTTGATTAAGTAATTCTTCATGGAAGTGGAACTTAATCCATTCCGCTCATGTCTAAATTATAGATCCGTCTTTAATGTTTTTTTTTTTTGGTAGAGACAGAGTCTCACTCTATCACCCTCAGTAGAGTGCTATAGCGTCACAGCTCACGGTAACCTCTAGCTCTTGGGCTTAGGCGATTCTCTTGCCTCAGCCTCCTTAGTAGCTGAGACTACAGGCGCCCGCCGTAACGCCCGGCTATTTTTTGTTGCAGTTTGGCCGAGGCCGGGTTTGAACCCGCTAACCTCGATATGTGGGGCCGGCGCTCTACTTGCTGAGCCACAGGCGCCGTCCTACAGCCATCTTTAAAAATGAGATTCACGAATGCAGCAAACCATTGGAAAGACTGTGATAAATGTTCTTATACAATTTTTACACTTCAGTACTTTTGAATTACATGCAAATAAACGCGTGACGTAGGAAACATTATGGCAATTTCAGGAGCTGTTGTTAAAAATATATATAACAGGGGGCGGCGCCTATGGCTCAACCGAGTAAGTCTCCGGCCCCAAATGCCGGAAGTGGTGGGTTCAAATCCAGCCCAGGCCAAAAATTGCAAAAAAAATAATAATAATAATAATTAAAAATATATATATATACAGCCGACTGGGCGCGATAGCTCACGTCTGTGATCTTAGCACTCTGGGAGGCTGAGGTGGGAAGATTACTGAGCTCAGGAGTTCGAGATCAGCCTGAGTGAGAGTGAGATTCCCCATCTCTAAAATATAAAAAATACACATGCATATGTAGATACATACACACATATTATGTATTGTGTGGGTATGTATAAAATTAACTAGCTGGGCGTTGTGGCGGCCGCCTGTAGTCCCAACTACTCCGGAGGCTGAAGCATGAGGATGCCTTGAACCCAGGACTTTGAGGTTGCTTTGAGCTAGGCTGAAGCTACGGCACTCACCTGGGCAAGAGCGAGACTCTGCCTGAGAGAGTGTGTGTGTGCGCGTGCGCGCGCGCGTATCCTTCAGAAACGACGGTAAGTAGCGCAAACCCACGCTGAAGGCACGGCTGGGGTCTTTGCTGCCTCAGGCAGAGTGCACCCGACTATGAAATACTCGGACACTCCCATGAGGGGTTTCCACTAAATGTTAAGCTGTCAGAGGCTCCATCAGTACCCCGCTGAACATCTAATGAATTACCTCAGATCAGCAACCTGGGTAGGGAGACCGAGGCGGGGACGTGGCGGTTCACCTGAGAAGCGCGAACAGGTAGCCGAGGTAGCCGAGGTAGCCGGCAGCGGAGGAGCTGGGCACGGCGCGTCACTCAAGTCAGCCTCCGTCGCAAGCCCCGCCCACCTAGGGCCCGCCCTCACTGCAGGCCCCGCCCCGGTGAGCGGAGGATGACGTGAAGAGAGTCGCGAACATCTCTGGGTGCAGCTAGGCCAGCGGTTCCCAGAGCCCTGGGGCCCAACGTGCGCAGAAGCGCCTCTTGGAGCTCCTCTCCCACCGTCTCTTGTCCTCCTCCCGAGCCGGGCCGCCCCCTGCGCGGCCCCTGCGGCTCTTGGCACGGCCCCGCGCTCGGCTGCTGCCCTGGCGCGCGCCACACTGTCGTCCCCGGACGGGCGCGGACCAGCTCGACCCGGGCGCCGGCGGCTGGGGAGGGGGCGCTGGCCTCGGGGTCGCGCATGCGCCTCCACCAGCCTGGGGCTGTCAGTGGAGGGCGAGTGCTGGTTCCGAGGGGAGACGACGCCCTTCGGGGCCAACGGGCCTCATGCTGAGGCGGCCGTGGGAACGACTCATCCCTTTTCCAGCCCTGGGGCGGGGCTGGGGTCGGGGTCGGGGCCGGTGGGGGTCCCGCCCCCGTCTCCTGGCCTGCCCCCGTCTTGGGCCGCGATGATGGCGGCCCTGTACCCGAGCACGGACCTCTCGGGCGCGTCCTCCTCCTCCCTGCCTTCCTCCCCATCCTCCTCTTCTTCGCCGAACGAGGTGATGGCGCTGAAGGATGTACGGGAGGTGAAGGAGGAGAACACACTGAATGAGAAGCTTTTCTTGCTGGCGTGCGACAAGGGTGAGAGCTAGGCCCCTTTCTCCGTCTCCGGACGCCCCTGCCCTCCTGCCCCTTCACCCTGCCTTAGTTTACTCGGGGCGCTCCCTCTCCCGGGCGCCAACTGGGTGCTGCACTCGGGCGGCCCCGCACCGCCTCTACCCTGAGAGCGTGGGGCGCCGGCTCCGGCCGGGACCTCCCGGAGTTGGGTCCTGTGTTGTGGCGGCGTCGTGGGACCCCAGACCCAGAGTTTTAACCCCGCCCTTGCCACCGGCCTCGTGAGTGACTCTGTTGTCTCTGGGCCTCAGTTCTTTCCTTCGGGCAGCGGAGAGGGTAGTTTCAGAGGTTCCTGTCGGAAAATACCATGCCTTAGGATTCTTTGTATTTTGGGCTCTGAAGCCCAACAAAGGGGTGTTGACTGGCATTAGGTATATGAATATCCTAGGTGGGGATAAAGGTGACATGAGGAGAAGATTGGAGAAATTCTGCCTTCGTTCCCAAAACTTTCTCCGAACTTAACGGAACACCTCTGTTCCTACTTTTTAATGGAGAGAAACGTTTATTGCTCCTTAGTCATCTTTGGAAAGTAAAGGTAGTGAAAATTAATTACAGGAATCACACTAACATGTATGTACAATATCTTTAGTGTGTTTTCCTTTTTTTGTAAGTCTAGAACGAGGTCATTTGTATAGCCATACCATAGTCTTTTCATGTAAGCATGCTTTCTAGTGATGCTTGTAATAAAAGGAATAGGAAATTTATTGCCCTAAGACTGATTTTATTTCCTACATGAAAAAGTACTAAAAATATTCTAGCTGTACAATGGACGTGCTTAGTTAGGGAATACGCTGTTAAAAATCATGAAAATCATAAAACCAAAAGGCAATTTACACTGTGGAAAGAAAGTACAGAGGATTTTTTTTTTATTTGTATGTGTGGATGTGTTAGTAAATGTGACAGCCTTCCTAAACCCCCTTCCTACTTTTGAAATAGGATTTTATTTACACAACTTGTTGTAAACACATTGACGTATAAACAAAGCCCACTTATGTCTTTTGTCAAATCACTTTTATGTTTTTATGTAATAGTATAAAATAATATTATAAAAGCATTTTTATATAAAGTCCACTGTGGACACAACTTTGAGTAGTCTTGAAAATGTAAAGAAACATAGGCTATATATAACATCACAAAGACAGTGTACGGAATATGTGGAATTATTTGGTATTGCGGGAATGGCTTTGTTGATTTCTCACATAAAAAATTCTCTGAGATGGGGGAAAAAATTGTGTTGTACAAGAATGTGTGAGTGGCTTCTACATCTACCTGAGCTCACTGTGCTGTGGTTATTTTAAAGCAAACAGAAAAATGGGTCAAGAACTAGAATTTGACATTCCTGTCAAACCAAGGACAGAGAAATACCATAATGGAATATGGTTGAAGTAGGTACTTGTATGTCATGTACATTTAGGATTCTTGCATGATATATCACAAACAAAAGGGAGGTTAAATTTATGAGTTTTATGGTATATGTAGTTGAACCAGTTGAAACCACTTGCAGTCTTTGTCAGTTTCTCATTTTATAACATTATTAAAATCCTTGGAGAGATTTGGTTTTTGAGGGTGGGATGGAAACTAAATATGCACGTTTTCACTATACATGAATTAAAAATTTTTAAGTGAATGAGATGAAATAAGTATTTTCTGTGTTCCAAGTATGTTGCAACAAGTTCTTGGGTTAGATTTGGAAAATAGTAAAAATATTATATATACTTATGGTATATATTTTACATTTTAAAAATAAATTTGAGTTGTGGGAGTATTTTTTTTCTTGTTTACATCTTTGAATTCACTAATACCGTTAAACTTTTTTAAGTGTAACCCAAACCAAATCTAAACATGAAAATTTTCCTGAAGTAGTTACAGTGCTCCCTATAACATTGGATCCCTCAGCAGACCAAATGGCAAACATTTTAGTAAAGTATCTACTGGGGGCGAGTGCTACTGCTTTTTGTGGATGATTTCATTTAATCCTCACAACCCCATGAGCCAGATCTGTTGTTATCCTCATTTTACAGATGAGGAAAATGAGGCTTAGCAAAATTTAAATATCAATTTGCCAAGGTTACATTGATTTTTAGAAAGTAGTACAAAACTGGGGTCTATCTTGAGCCTGTACTCTTTTTTTTTTTGCAGTTTTTTTTTTTTGGTCAGGGCCTAATTTGAACCCACCACCTCCACTATATGGGGCCAGTGCCCTACTCCTTTGATTGAGCCTTTACTTTTAACCACTGTCAATCTGGTTGTAGTTAAACAAATAGAAATCATTCGTGTTGGCAGAGACACATACATCCATATTTGAATATAATTTGAAATTAAGCTTGCTTTCTGTGGATATTTTATAAACTTTGATTTTTGTATATTATTAAATTTGTCCAATAAGGTAAAAAATAAGCATGGCACTTTAATTAACACCAGAGTAATATATTTTATTCTTTTCATTTAGTTTACTTCCTCTGCATGGGTAAAATGTTCATACCATAAGTCTACTTAGGGAGGAATTAGGAATTCCTAAAGCAAGAATTGTGGCCATGAGATGGTTGTGTGTGTGTTAGTTGATGGGTAGCCATTTGAAGTGTGTACAGATTACAGAGTAAAAAAAAGATGTAGGAAAGAGACAATGAAAAGATTTTACAGTTTGTAATGGCTGACTTTTATGTAAATGATTTCAGTAGATCTAGGCAACTGCTGATCCAGTTAGTGGGCCCTTATTAATGGTTATTAGTGATCTTCAAAGTAGGTCAGGATCATCTGAAAGGTAATGAATACCAGGTCCTCTTTGTGTAAAATTTTAAAAAACGTACCTGTGAGAGGCCGGGCCTGGTGGCTCATGCCTGTAGTCCTACCTCCCTGGGAGGCCAAGACTAGCGGATTGCTTGAGCTCAAGAGACACCAGCCTGAGCAAGAGTGAGACTGTCTCAGAAAAAAAAAAAAGAGAAAGAAAAAAAGTTCCTGTGAAATGAAGTTAAGTCTGGGCCCCCCAAATGAAATTCTGAGAATGTACACTCATATTCTTTTTAGGCATAAAACTTTATAATTCAAAGGTAACACTTGAAACAAGAGTCAACTATATATATGTTGTTTTATGAAATGCTAAATAGTGATTTTTACCACCGATGTCTTTTTCCTCACTTAAGAGTTAGTGTGGTAATGAGTCCCTTATAAATACGGGGGCCTCTGGTTTCCGTCCAGTCTGATGACTGGAGAAAGGGAAAATAGGTTTATTTAAAAAGCACCTAAACTAAGTGTAGTTTATGTTAATTTTCCTCTCAAGTAACTTGAGTAGATGGTAGCTTTTAGCATATATTTGCAAATATCAGCCTACGTGAACCCTTTATTTTACTGATATAATCAGTTCTTGTGCAGAAAAGCGAAGTTTGAAAGGATTTAGTCTCTGCCAGCTTTCCATGGAAGTATTTGTAGTAAATTGAGTCAGACGTCCCTCCTTGGAATTTCAGCCCTGGGTTAGGGAAGGAATGGAAAGGGCAAAATTTCACCTTTATACCTGAGTTCAGCCTAGTCTCAGTGCGCTGTATCACCTTTGTGATATAATTTGCTGCATTGTGGGGAAGATATAATATGCCTTAATATATTTTTTTCAGTTTTTGGCTGGGGCTGGGTTTGAACCCGCCAACTCTGGCATATGGGGCTGGCGCCCTACTCCTTTGAGCCATAGGCAGCACCCTTTAATGGGCCTTTTCTTTTGGTTTTATCTATTTGAGAAGCAATTTTGAAAGTGCAGAGTTGAAGAGGATGGTGATGGGAAGAAAAACTGGAAAATACTGAGTACTGCGGAGAAGTTTATTTTTGCTGTTGTTTGTTTTTGAGACAGAGTCTCACTTTATTGGTTTGAATAGAGTACCCTGGTGTCATCATAGCTCACAACAACCTCAAACTCTTAGGCTTGAGAGATCTCTTGCCTCAGGTTTTCTAATTTTCTCAGTAGAAGTGGGATCTCACTCTTGCTCAGGTGGTCTCAAACTTCTGAGCTCAAGCAGTCCACCTACTGCAACCTCCCAGAGTGCTAGGATTACAGTCATGAGCCACCTTGCCCAGCTGGCTGAGAAGTTTTATGTTGACAGGAAGCACCTAATGTAAGGAGGTATGTGCTATGAGGGAAGAAAACTTTGCAGAAAGGAGAGGTAAGGGCCCTGTAGGCAACATTTTACTAAGATTTCACAAGTGTGATAAGCCTAGCATTTAAATTACTTGTATAGAAAAGCTTTTCAAATCAAGTTTTAGGATGTACTACTTGAGAATTTTTGCTATAGGGAATGGTTCATAGTTATTTTAACCAAAAATTACTCAAATCACCAAAATCTTTGTGGATAATTGATCTCTAACAGACTACTCATCGAACAGCTAGCTACTTGACCTTTCTACAATACTGTCATTTCTTTGTAGTGGTTCCACAAATTATTTATTTGTTATTTTTACTTTGCTGTTGTTTTCTATAAGTCATCATCAAAAGTGCTTATCAGATTCTTAGTTTAAGGTACTGAGAAAGCACAATGTACCCCATGATTGCACTAATGTACACAGCTATGATTTAATAAATAAAGAAAGAAAGAAAGAATAAAGAAAAAGAACTTATTGACTCCTTTAGGAGCTTATTCTATAATGGCGATGCTCTTGTGCTCTGGTACAAAAGTATGTTTGTGTATATTGAATCTGTCTAGGGGGAAGAAGCAAATGCTCAGTTTAACTTAAATAGCCTATATGTGATTTTGGGAGATGGGATATTCCTAGTACAGAGGCAATATTTTAACTAGGCAATTAAAAAGATGTAACCCATGCAAAACCTCTATACCTTGTATATTATAAACTTTTGGAGAAGTGTTAAAAGATTAAATTTTATTGTGTAAGTATTGTTGCAACTTTAGACTAATTCCTCTTTTACATTACTACTGATACTATAAGTATCTTCTTCATAATTGACTTCATCAAATTTAATGATACTGAGATGTTTAAAATCTAGGATTAGTAGTTTAATAGGTAATGAGAAGTTCAAAAGTTATCACTAAAAGGTGATAAGTAATGACTTTTATGAATTACCTTAAATGAATTACCAGGACTAAAAGAATCCAATACTGTATCACTATAGCTATGAGATTTAGTACAGTTTCTTTAGATGCCAAAGTTTTATGATCATAATGCAGTGATCTGCACTATTATTAATAGCTTCTGTTAATTTTTCAAAATAACTCATTCATTTTCTAATCATATTCTAACAATAATTTTTATATTTTTCTAGCTTAATTTATATTGACCAATAATATACTCTTCTAGTTTATAAATATATATAACTCAAACATGATATTAAATGTAAAAAACACAATAAACCCTTTATGAAACTGTGTTTCTGTGTACCTGATGTAAACTATAAGTTTTTTGGTTTTTTTTTTGTAGAGACAGAGTATCACTTTATCGCCCTCAGTAGAGTGCCGTGGCGTCACACAGCTCACAGCAACTTCCAACTCCTGGCTTAGGGGATTCTCTTGCTTCAGCCTCCAGAGTAGCTGGGACTACAGGCGCCTGCACAACGCCCGGCTATTTTTTTGTTTTGTAGTCCGGCCGAGGCTGGGTTTGAACCCGCCACCTTCGGCATATGAGGCCAGCGCCCTACTCGCTGAGCCACAGGTGCCTCTCTAAACTAAAAGTTTTATACCACTTGGAAGATCATTGTAAAGGGAATCTCAAGTCATATACCACACTCTCATCACAAAATAAGCATTGCTTCTAGTTCCTCTAAAAGTCAAGTTCAAGAATATACTTTTATAATTTTTATCAAATGATTTACTATAAAAATATCAGCATTACCTTATGTGTTGTAGTATAATTTTTTCTACAGTATAAATCGTTGCTCTTTTGCCAGATACTTTTTATCATTAATAGTTGTCATTTATGATTCATAAACAACTAAGTAAGTATGGTAATAATTATTTTTCTCAAAAATATTTCAAGAACTGTGAACAGTTCAGTATGCTATGTTTTTGAGTATCATTAATTTTGAAGGTTTCAGTCACAATAATGATTACAAATAAATCGGGGTCTGTAATATATTAGGTTTTGCACATTTGATAAAACTACAGTTTAAATCATTTCACTGTAAAAGTCTGCATGTATTTTTTTCCTTTTAGAATTTAGCTCAAACTAATTTGAAGTTGACTGTAGAGCTAACATTTTTATCAGTTTTGTCCTTATTCACATTTCTAGCAATTGAATTTGGTTAACTTTTTGTATTATTTTACATCATCATTCTTTTACCCCTTAATAAAGTCTTCTGTTTTAAGCATTATTGGTAACATTTCAGTTAGAATGTTCCACTTGCCACATTCAAACTTTGTTACAGAAACTTGGTTTGAAAAGTTTTACAATTTCATTTTAAGAGATTAAAATTCTCCTTTACTTCACAACTAACTTCAAATTTGGTTAATATAAAATTAAACTGAGCAACATTAATGCTGCCGTTTCAGTGACGGTGAAATTTACCATCTTATGCCAGAAAATCAAATGAGATACCAGTGAGGAAGAGGGGAATCACCTTTTTAAAATAGGTATTGTAACATTTCTCCACTATGTTTGTCAGGTGTTTATCACAGTTGGCCAGAATAAATTCATTCTTAAGAGTCCATGGGACTAAGAATTCTCTGGTATTTTGTAAAGAATTCCTTTTTTTTTTTGAGACAGAGCCTCAAGCTGTCACCCTGGATAGAGTGCAGTGGCATCAAAGCTCACAGCAACCTCCAATTCCTGGGCTCAGGCGAGTCTCCTGCCTCTGCCTTCCAAGTAGCTGGAACTACAGGCGCTCGCCACAACGCCCGGCCATTTTTTTTTGGTTGCAGCTGTCATTGTTGTTTGGTGGGCTGGGGCTGGATTCGAACCCGCCAGCTCAGGTGTACCTGGATGGTGCCTTAGCCCGTTGAGCCACAGGCGCTGAGCCCACAGTAAGAATTTTGACTTTTATTTTAAGTGTTATAGATGAAGGTCATAAGCTTGAAATGATTTGAATTTTTTTTTTTTTTTTTTTGACAAGCGGTCACCCTGGATAGAGTGCAGTGGCAAAACAGCTCACAGCAACCTCCAATTCCTGGGCTCAAGCGAGTCTCCTGCCTCTGCCTCCCAAGTAGGTGGGACCACAGGCACCCGCCACAATACCTGGCCATTTTTTGGTTGTAGCCGTCATTGTTGTTTGGCTGGCCCGGGCTGGATTCGAACCTGCCTGCTCAGGTGTACGTGGCTGGCACCTTAGCCCACTGAGCCACAGGCGCCGAGCCATGATTTGAATTTTTAAAAGATCAATCTGGCTACAGGGTGGAGAGTGTATCAAAGAAGTTAGACTACAGAAGGAGTGAGCAAACTTGGACCCACAGGCCAAATTTACCTATTTTTGTGAGTCTTAGAGTAAGACTGGCTAAAAATATTGCAAAATTAATGAAGGGTAGAAATCTTTAGATTTAGAAAGCCTAATGAATCCCAAGCAATATGAAAAATTAATCTTCACCTAGACACATTGAGATAACAAAACAACAGAGTTGTTATGTGTAGCATTCTCCTACTACTAAAATATTAAAATAGATTCCTCTTAAATAAGGTTTTAAATGTTATTTTCCAGTAATAGTGATATATTTTCAGTGGTCTATCTTTGGTTACTATTGGTTCAGCTTGTGACTAAGAGCATCACTTTGTGAATTATCTGATAAGTTTCTCACATGGAATGTTAGTGTCTAAATAATTTGTGACTAGTTTTTTTCTGGAGGGAACTGAAGAAATAAATTGTTAAGAAAACTACCACTCAACTTTCAAAAGAAGGGTGTGTGTGTGTGTGTGTGTGTATGTAAGGCCATAGATTAAAAATAATTACAAACTTATTTGAAATTTTAACTAATACAATCTGCTATCTGTCTTTCTTGTTTAGGTTTAGTATTTTTTCCTTTCTGTATCATAACATCGTTTATTTCTTTTTCCTTCTGGTTTCCACACTAATTGTTCTTTCCCTGTTTCTTATTTATAGACTTCTAAGGAGCAACTATAAGCAAGTCACTTAAAATGGTTTATTCATCTTTTGTTTAAAAATTAAATGAAACAAAACAAACAGTACCTCCTTTGCTTTCTTTCTTCATGCAATTAGCATTTCTTTTTTTATTTATTCTCTTTATTCCTGCACCATCTGGTCAAGAGACAAATATAGTGGAGCCTTGGTGAAAATGATTACTGCTATAATTATTCTCATTTTCCCACATGAGACAACTGTTTTGTTGTGGGCTATAGTCAGGCAGAAGGGAATCTGCTTACGCTAATGCTCTTCCTACCTTTGGATTTTGTGAGCTGAATGTTGTCTGGTCCTTTGATCTAAACAGCTTCATTAGTCAGATGGTGTATGTATGTGAGTGGGGTAAAGGGTGAGTGTGTTGAGAGAATGGGAAGAAGAGAGGACTTTGAAGCCTCCTTTCCTATACTGTAGATACCCACAAGCATAGACATATTCTTTCCAAAGTATGTTTTCCCCTATAAAACCTGCTTATCATGTCCTGTACTTACTAGATCTAATTTTTAACCATTAAGATGTATTAGCAAATGTGTATATATAGTTAAGATATAAAACTTAGTTCCTTTAAGCTTCCTCTATTTTATTTTTCTAACTTTTAGTCTGTACTTTTGAGCATCCTTTATAAAATTGCTTTAAATATCTTCTAAACGTATCTCTTACTTATGTTCACCTAGTTATGAATTTAGTTTAAATGAATTGAAATAAATAACTTATTTCATATTTAAAAATTTTCTACTTTTTATTGCTTGCAGCTGACATATTTACTTTTATTAAGATATAAGTTTTCAGTAAGGAGATGGTCACATTTTCTGTGTAATGTTTCCATATACAAAAATGAGATTAGGTTTTTAATTTTTAATTCAACAAGCTGAGTTTTGCTTTATAGTCATTCTTATTTAATATGTCATGAATATTAAATTATGTTTGTATATTGTTATTTAGGTGATTATTATATGGTTAAAAAGATTTTGGAGGAAAACAGTTCAGGTGACTTGAACATAAATTGCGTAGATGTGCTTGGGAGAAATGCTGTTACCATAACTATTGAAAATGAAAACTTGGATATACTGCAGCTTCTTTTGGACTACGGTTGTCAGGTACAAGGCTAGATGATTTTATCCAGTAACTTCTAAGTACTGTTAGTTGTGTCACTTTCTCTTCTTGTTTTCTTTCTTCTTTTTTCTTCCTCTCATTCTCTTTCTGTTTCTTTCACCTTTAATTTATTTTAAGCCACTAAAAGTTTTAAAAACAAACCAAAAGAAACTTTTTAAAGAAATACAATATTTTTCCTCCCAACCATAAATTTTCTGCATATCTGACTTATTAAAAGATAATTTTGTTTTTATTACCTAGAGTATTATTATGTATATTATATACTTAAAAGTTTCATGAAAGTGTCAGAAGAACAGATTTTTCTGTGGCTGCATTATTTACAACAAAAATGGTCCTGACTCAGGATTTTCATTTTGACTTTGGTTTTCTCTCAAGTTTTATTAAATTTTCCTTTTTGAATTTTATTATTTGCTTATATTTAAAGATTAATGAATTTTTTTAAACTGGAAAAGATAGACCTTTCTGTTTGTTTTCATATCAGTCCAGGTAGAAAAGCAGCTCATCTGGGTAAGTCTTGAAAGAAATCACTCTAGAGATTCTGAAGGGAATTTGATATCATTATTTTTCTTTCCTTTTTGGCTTATGATAGGACTTAGTGCATGAAATATAGCTCTTTTTCTTTTTTCATAACGAGGCATATTTTTTGAGTGGCATTAGGAAGCACTCAGCAGATTTTCTGAATATAAGTAGGGTAGTTCTATGTACATTTCTAAAATGTATATATATGTATACATATATACGCGCAGACACACCCACACATAATATATGTTACTATCTCCAAATATATGTGTTTGGAGTAAACAGAAACCTCAGTCTACAACACAACTGAGAACCAGAAAGTAAATAAAAAATACCTCTGAGTAGCTAGAGTAATTGCCATAAATTTTAAAAGTTTACTGAAATAACTTCAGGAACTTGAGTTATAGGAGTACTTCTGGAGTCCCCCTTCAAAGTCTGTTTTTTTTTTCCTCATTTTAGATTTCATTTTACACAATTATTTTGTAATCCATAGAGTAGGTGGAAAATGGAAGGTCATGAGAACTGCAGTGGCACAAAAGGAGACATGACCCTTCTGACACTGTTTAATAAAGAGGACAACAGCATTACATATCTGAAGGAGTTACATATTAGAATAGCAATTAAAGTTTAATAGCCCAGAGTCAGTAAGAAAAAGTTAAATTATTTTCAGTACCTATTATTTTAGAAGAAAGAAGAAATATGTATATGTGTGTTTTGTGTATACACACACTTTCAGAAGTAAACATATATAAACCTTCCGAAAGCAGAAAACTACCATCTAAATAGTTTAAATGTTAAATACTTAAAGGCATAAGCTTCAGTTACCTAGAAAATAAATTTGTGAAGAAATTAGTTCCCTGAGCTGATGATTCTGGATAAAAGAAGTATGAAATAATAATTTTGTCTTAACAAATAACAATAATATTTTTATATGAATATATTAGTAATAGTTCTGTAATAAACATGGTTATTTCATATACTTGATCACATTCAAACATCATAGTCAATGTACATAGCTGTTACGTTTTATAGATCAGAAAACTGAGGCTCATAGACTTTAATGAATTGCTGAGAGTAATAAAATTAGGGCAAAACTAAGATTTGAACTTAAGCTTCTGACTGCAAATTCCATGCTCTTTCTAGTTCACTGTGTAGTGTTCAGGTGACCTGAGTCTTATTTTACTAATCAACAAATGTCCAAAGCCTTTGGTTGGGTAAGGTTGTGGAAATGAATAAATAAAACATTGGTTCTATACTAAAGGATCTTAAAATGAATTGGAAATTAAAGTGTATATGAATTAAAGTAGATTAAATGATACAAAGGTATATTTGATAATTCCGGACTATAATAATACTTGACCTTTGCATATTGCTGTGCAGTTACAAAGAGCTTTCATGTATTTTGTGTTATCAATGGTTCTCAGCCAAATGATTTTGTCCCTAATAGGGGACATTTGGCAATGTCTAGAGATATTTTTGCTTTCACAGAGAGGTTACAACTGGTGTCTAGTAGGTAAGAAGCTAGGGATGTTACTGAACATCCTGCAACTGACAGGGCAGCCCTCACAACAAAAAATTCTGGCCCCCATGGCTCGGCGCCTGTGGCTAAATGGGCTCAGGAGCCAGCCATGTACACCTGAGCTGGCGGGTTCGAATCCAGCCCAGGCCCGCCAATCAATAATGACGGCTGCAACCAAAAAATGGCTGGGAGTTGTGTCGAGCGCCTGTAGTCCCAACTATTTGGGAGGCATAGGCAGGAGACTCGCTTGAGCCCAGGAATTGGAGGTTGCTGTGAGCTGTGATGCCACAGCACTCTATCCAGGGTGACAGCTTGAGGCTCTGTCTCAAAACAA
>CAUYON010129401.1:0-37412 GCA_963573935.1 Arctocebus calabarensis
TGTCGTGGCATTACAGCTCACAGCAACCTCCAATTCCTGGGCTCAAGCGAGTCTCCTGCCTCTGCCTCCCAAGTAGCTGGGACTACAGGCACCCGCCACAACGCCCGGCTATTTTTGTTTGGGTTGTAGCCGTCATTGTTGTTTGGTGGGCCCAGGCTGGATTCGAACCCACCAGCTCAGGTGTACGTGGCTGGCGCCTTAGCCCACTGAGCCACAGGAGCCGAGCCTCCTCAGCTATTTTTAAACGTATTTTGTGTTCAGTTCAGTATGTATTAAAAACCTGATTTCCTTTTTCCTTATTATTGGAGCAATACATATTCTTGGCAAAAAAAATTAAATGCCAGTTACCTACACTCTCCTCCACTTTCTGAGATAACCGTTGATATGCTAATGTCTATTTTATATTCCATACATATTATACATGATAGTTATTGTCACAAGTTCAAGAGAATCCATTCTGTAACCTGTTCTCTCCACCCAGAATACCATGAACATTCTTCCACGTTGATTCTGTCTCAATCAATATCTTTTTATGATGAATGAAACCCACTAACACTAGATTCGGTCACACAAAATTTGTCATATGAATCAGAAACCACTTAGAACCCAAGAAATACCAGCTGGGACACAGGGACCAGCATTGTCCCAGGAGATACCTGGCTCCCTGCCTAGCACACGAGGCTCTCTCCCGGTGGCACAATTCTCTACTCTGCCAGCAGTAGCCACCCAGCCCCACCAGCTTCATCCCAAACACACAACACCAGCCTAGTGAACTCCCAATTCCGAATGCCCGAGGTGGGTAATGCAGCCGACTCGGTTGATGTCATCTTACAGAGTTGAAGTAATCAGCCGTGGCTGGCGGGAGTGGGAGAAGCGGGGAATTGGTACACCAGTCCATTAGAGAAATGGACTTCCTTGCAAATGTTATTTACTGTTTCTTCAAAGTATATGCCAGGAAAACAGCTTGTATTAGTCAGGGTAGACTAACTGCTATTTACCAAAACCCCACAGGCTTATTTCTTGCTCACATCTCAGTCTACCATGGACCAGTGGGGATACTGCGGGTGGGGGCCGAGAGACGTTGGCTCCGTCCATCTGTGGCCCTATCTTGGAGGGCCTTGGAGTCCTCTGCTGGACTTTCCAAACACAAAAGCTTAGTAGCTTCGGATCCATTTGCTTTCAGGCAATTCCATTTGCAAAACAAACACATCCAAGGTCCTGTTAGATATAACTCTAAAACATGTTTGATTCCTTTGTTTCCTGCTCACCCTCCGGCCTCTCTAGTTCTGCACAGCTGCTTGAGGCTCCATAGAATAGTAGGCTTGAATGCAACAGCCACACCCCAATCTAACCTTTTGCTTACAAGAGGAAGTCACTCTGCTCAGTTGAAACATTTTAATGAATCTCTGTCTCCTATAAACATTCTCAATCATGTCTCTTACTATTAGGAAGCAGTCAGCTTTTCCAACTCCTCTGGGGCAGATTACACTTTCCAAAGAGTGGCCAGCCATGGCCATAGCTATCTTGCCAGTTTCACTTATTCTCCCAGAACCTTGCCACTTAACTCAGTGATGTGTGACCCCCCTCTGTCTGCATATGTGTTGGCCTTAGGGCCTTGATAATAACAACTGGCACCAGGCAGAGGTGACACCGCCTGATGGCTAGGCCAAGTTACTAAAAAGGATACAAGTTCTGGCTGGCAATCCAGTCACCATATGTTAAGGAAGCTCAAATGCACCCAGGTGGGGAGACCAAATGCACAGGCATGGGGGCCCCCAACCGGCAGTCAAAATTAGCCACCAGATACATGAGTGAGATGCATTCAGACTCCAGTTCCCAGCCTCAAGTCTTCTAGCTGACCACCCCACACAGTGTCCCTGCTATGTCCTCTTTGAATTCCTGATGTACAGAATCAAGGAGCATAATAACGTAATAATGGCTTATGACACTGTTTTAGGGTAATTTGTCACACAGTGATCATGGCTGGAACATGTCTGATACCCTCACATTTCTGCATTCCTCCTGCTCCCTTTTATTTTTCTTGCAAATCAGCTCATCCTTTCCTGACTTCATTCTTCTTGTGATACCTTGCCAAGGAACCACCATACATAAACATGCGTGCATTGCTAATATTCCATTTTCCAAACAGCTCTCCCAGAGCTACAATCACAGGTGCACGGTCTCCCTTCCGGGTCATCACTGTGAAATTCCACCAAATGCTCCACCGCAGGGACACGGCCTGGCCAGCCTTCCAGCCTCCTGTGTGCGATTCCTCACCACCCACCCCCTGATTGTTACGCCCACGTCCCATGTTTCAGACATTTTTATTATGGGGATACTCACTTCTGGGACCAAGTCTATATTATTCAGGTAGACTCGATTCTGTAGCGGCTAACTACTATGAGGTCCGGTTCCGAATTCTGTAACAAAGAATTCCATCACTCAGCGGCTAACTACTATGAGGTCCGGCTCCGTGCTCCCTTCTTGGTGCAACACACATTGGCGGGTCACCACTCAGGCACAGGCTCTTCCCGTCTGGTCCATTCTCCACCACAGTGCTCGGCAGCCTCCCCTGGACCCTGTACATCCTGCCAACACAGAGGAAGATGCTGTGGCTAGGCCTGCAAGTAGTACCCCTCACCTTGACCCATATTCCCTGGCGCAGCTCAGTCTCTGGCTCGCCTCACTCAAAAGAAGGCCCACACAGTCAGCTGTGCCCCCAGGAACCAGGAAGGAGTCTGATCAGCATTGGGCCCTCAACGTCTGCCATGCCCCGAGCGAGAGGGCAAGGCCAGGACAGCAGTGTTGCAGCAGAACCCTGACTCGGTGGTGGCCAGTCGTTCCCAGGGGCTCATTCCCATGTGCTCAGGCCTGCCTAGATACTGCCAGGGTGGGAGGCAGAATAATGCACCCCTACGGATGCCCACGGGCTCACCCCAGGACCCTGTGAAAACCACACCTCACAGGGCAAAAGGGATTTAAAAGCGTAAGGTTAAGAATTGTCCAGGTGGTCCCAATCTGAGGATACGCATCCTTGGAAGCAGAGAAACCCTTCCTGGCAGAGGTCAGAAAGGAAGACGCAGGCAGGCAGATGCAACATTGCTGGTCAGAAGAATCGTGAGCCAAAGACATCCAGAGGGGAAAGGTAAGTGAACACAGACAGGAAACGCAGAAACAAACACAGCCCTGGTGACACCTTAACACCCGCTCAGTTGGACTTCTGACCTAGGGAACTGTAAGATAATAGGTTTGTATATTAAGCCCTAAGTTTGTGCTCCTGTGTTACGGCACCAATAGAAAACTTGTCGCCATAACGCAGCCAGATACCGCTCTCAGCTCTAAATTCTGGGTCTAACATTTCGGCCGCGCATCGTGCCTGGAGCAGAAGGCACGCACTCAGCGTTCTTCAAACTGGAATCTGGAAGCCTTTGTGGGAATTCTGGCCCGCCCTACATACACCACTGCTCTGGCACTCTCTTTACTCCTCTGCACCCAAACCTCTGAGGCTCACGCCATCAGCCCTGAAGGAGGGGCACTGCCAGGCAGCCAGGCAGCAAATATCTGTTTCTGAGCTCCTTTCTGGGACACTCGCTGTGCAGACAGGAGCTCACCCTGCTGGGCTGGGCCACTGGCACAACAGAGAGACAGGCTGGCCAGGAACTGCTCGGCCTCTGCCCGAGGCCCCAGGTTCCCTCTGGAGTTGGACAGACCCAGCCTGCACCAGGGCAGGGGGATATGCTAGTGTGTCCCACAGGTAACCAGTGGAGACACAGCCACGGGCAGCGCTGGGAAAAATAAAAATGTGGCCACTGTGCTCCCTACACCTTCAACATATCCCCTTAAGAAGGGATCTGGGTGTGATTCCCAGCGGCTACAATGATTGATGCCTTAAAACATCGCACACACTCATCACACTCATTCACATGCCCAGGGAAGACTGGACCCTGTAACATGAATCTACAGTTTAAGACCAAAAAGAAAAAAAAAGAAATACGGAATTTTAGGCACCCAATTAGGTAAGAGTAGGATTATTAGGGTCTCAACCACCAATATTCTCCCTGCCCACCTGCGAATGGAGTCTAACCCAGGCATAAAAATATGCACAGATTTGGGGAAACAGAGGAAGGAGCTGGGAAGAAGGAAAGAGAGATACGAATGGAGGACACAGGCACCGAACAGGATAATACACCGGCTAAAGCCTGGGAAATGAAACCGTGGGTTAAAATGCTACAGGTGGAAAGAGAGCAGAAAGGAGCAGGAGGCAGCCTGGTGGGTGTGCGGCCTGCTCTGGGGCCCCAGTGTTTTCCAGAGCTCCTGTGTGCAGTTAGTTTACAGTTCCTGCCACCAGAACAGGGCCAGGGCCCCGAACACAGCCCACCCTGCAGCCCACCCACCACTGCTCTTTCTGCAGTGATCAGCTCTGGCGGCCCCCACCTCTCCCTGAATGGGACAGCCAGCAGCCTGGAACAGCGAGGCCTTGAGATGTTCTCCCAACAGCCTCCCAAGTCCTGGAACAGCCTCTCCAGATCCTCTAGGGAATTCCTGACACAAGCCCCACCAGGATTCCCTGATGAGCCATAAAAATTGATTAGCATAATTAGATCAGACATACTATGATATCACTGCTGTCTTCTTCTTTCATTAATAAAATGCACACCCAGAATGTAATTGTCTAGTTCCATCTTTACTGGCCTTGATTGAGGTCTTGCTGGAGAAGGGATGGGGGTGAGTAAATGGGCCTGGATCCCACACAGGGATCCCCCACACACTCTCCCTGCCCCTGTGTACTCCAGATGTGTTGGACCCCAGGGGACCAGCCTGCTGGGCACCGGGCTCCTGGCAGAAGGAAATGGGAACATAGAAGTTGGAGAAAAGCTCACCCTGTCGGTCAGGGACGGCTCATATAAGGACCGTCCTGGAGCCAAAGGCCAGTCCAGCCCAGACAGCGGAAGACAGTGAGTTTGACAAGCACAGAAGCTCGAACAGGCCAGAAACAGCAACCCGTGGGACGGTCACTGCAAAGATGTATTTTTGGCTAAACTGCAGACAGCACTATCAGGACAAGGTTGAACTAAGGGGCTTCACACCTCATCGGGGCCCTCTGTTCAATGAAAAATTATCTGTGAGCCTTTGTTCCTCCAAATCTTAGTTTTATCTTTGATGCTCGAAATTTTGGAACTCTCTTCCAATAGTCTACTAAGAATGAAATCCCAATATTTCCTAAACAAAAAACTGAGGCATGGTATGCCAGAAAGAAGACTCGAGGACCCCAGCCCAGCTCTGTGGCCACTCCTGCTGTCCTCACATGGCACACACAGCCACATACCTAACTGTCCCAGAAACCTGGCAGGAGAAACGTAGACGAGCCCTGAGTGTTTTACAGAACAAAAGCCATCTCCGGCTTTCCTCCCTATGGAGGTACCGTTTCATGACCTCTGAGATAAGGGGTCCAATTCAAAATATAACAGCAGTGAAAGGACATATGAAAAGACAGAGGGATTTCATTTTGCAAAATCTCACGTTATTAACAACCACCCTAACAAGAACGAGTGACATTTACCAAGCGCACCCAGCCTGCCCAGCCCTCTGTGAAGCGTTCCTTTATGCATTCCATTACTTAATTCTCAGAACAATCCTGCCAGGGAAAGACCGTTATTGCCCCTATTTTCCAAAGACTGAGATTCTGACCTACTCCCAGTGGCTCTAAGTCACGAGTCCCACTGCAGTTCTGATGCAGCCCCTGGCACGGGGTGGCAGTCCCAGGCTTGAGGGAGCGACCCAAACCCCTTCCATCCGTTCACGGAGCAGGGCTTTCCTGAGGGCACTACTCTAGCATTAAACCCTTCAGCGAACAGAGCAGGCAGGATCTCTGCTGTCTTCCTGGAGCCTAGAGGTGCTGAGAGACAATAAACATGAAAATTAAAAAGTCACACATTCTATTAGAAGGTGGTAGCATAAATGCTGTGGGGGCAAGAAGAGGGGAGATAAGAGGCGTGGAGTGGTCTAATTTTAAACAGGGTGTTCAGGGAAGCCTCACCTAGAAGCTGCCAACAGAACAAAGGCTTGAAAAGGTTAGGGCGTGTGCACACAGTGGAAGAGCATCCCTGAAAAAGTTCTTTCCATCCAGGCATGGAAAATCCGTCCTGATTTCACAGAATCCCAAAATGTTGTAGCTAAAAGAGATATAAGGTATGTGACCCAGGCTGACATGCAGCAGGCATTCAACATTTCCTAATTTCTTTTCCTTTCCTTTTAACAGGGATGGGCTTTCTTTCCAGGAAAAATATTTGTAGACAGTTCAGAAATTTGGGGAGTTGAAGGGTTGGAATAGAGATGAAACTGAAAGGGACTTTGAGAAACAACGGCCTGTTGATAATTCTTAGTGAAGCAGAGAGACTTGACCCTATATCAAAGATTAGATTGGGCAGTGCCTGTGGCTCAACAGAGTAGGGTGCCAGCCCCATATATATGCTGGAGTTGGAGGGTTCAAAGCCAGCCCCAGCCCCCCAAAAATTATTGATATATATAATCTAATATATATATTAGATTGAAGATGCTGCCTTTCTGCTGGGCCCAGGGCTCATGCCTGTAATCTTAGTGCTCTGGGAGGCCAGGGCAGGTGGATTGCTGAGATTGGGAGTTTGAGACCAGCCTGAGCAAAAGTGAGACCCTGTCTCTAAAAATAGCCAGGCGTTGTAGTGGGCACGTGTAGTCCCAGCTACTTGGGAGCCTGAGACAAGAGGATCATTTGAGGCCAAAGAGTTTGAGGTTGCTGTGAGCGATGATACCACAGCACTCTATCAAGGGTGACTGAATGAGACTCTGTATCAGAAAAAAAAATGCTGCCTTTCCTTCTCTACCCAGGTAAATGGTATCCCCTGAGTATTTCTATGCTAGAGTTCTAAACCCCAGTATCTCAGAATGTGCCCTTATTTGGAAACAGGGTCATCATAGATGGAATTGGTAAAGATGAGGACAGACTAGGGTAGGATAGACCCTTGTCCAATATGACCTTATAAGAAGGGGAAATTTGGACACGAGGACATGCACACAGGGAGAAGGTCACTGGAGGATGAAAGAAGAGTTCGAGATGATATAGAAGCCAAGGAACACCAAATACTGTCATCAACACAGCAAGAACCGGGGACAGGCAGGGAGCAGGTTCCCACACTCAGCAAGAGCCCACACACCTCCATCCAAGGCTTCTAGCCTCCAAACTTGTGAGGCCATAAATTGCTTTTGTTTAAGCCACCCAGTTCACGGTACTTGGTTGTGGAAGCCCTAGCAAACTCAGGCACCTGCCAGCCTTGTTGTTTCTGCTGTCTCAAGGTAGCTATTATTAATTCGAGAGAAAGAACGGCTGAGAGCAAGGAAGAGGAAAAGACTTTCAGTGCACTTGAAAACGGTAGCATGAAAGAGCTTTAGGTATTGGTATACTCGTATTTGAAACCGACAAATAGTTCAAGAAACTAGTTCAGATAGCTAACTACTAGCAAATAGTTCAGAAACCTACCAAGTTTTTAAGGGAATTGAATACCAAAGGAAACACTAGCAGGTCTAAAGATGTGTAAGGGGGAAGCTCATGCCAGTTGGAAGCAGACATCCACCCCCATGGGGGGGCAAGGAAGGAAGAGCCTCCCGGAGGGGAGGCAGGAGCTCAGCAGAACCACCGATAGGACGCCTGTCCCAGAGAGCAGGAGAAAGTCTCCTCTGGGGGCCTCCTCGCCTTGCCTGCCACTCTGGGAGTGTCCCCACTGCTGGGGGGAGCTTCCTCGCCTGGCCCACCAATAGCTTCACCCTGTCCTTGGTTGTCCTGCGGCTGCCAATTGACACTGCCCAGTCAATGTCCTTGTCCTTGCTGCCCCATTCAACCTGGAAGGTAGGTGAGTTACAACTAGATAGGTTTCCAGACATTGAAAAACCAGGCAAAGGCCAAGGTGGATGAACTAGTTTTACAGAGAGAGCAGGACAGATACTTGGTGACCAGAGGGCGGCCAAATAGGGTGGTAGCGTTTGCCAGCTGGGCACCAGCATCCAGCCTAGTTTCCCTGTCCCTTCTGAGCGCTGGTGGTCTCTGGGGATGACAGGAAACCAGGTATGTGAGTGCTTGCCAGTGGACACGAGTGGAAGTGATGGGCGTCTTTTCCAGACCACACAGCTCCTAAGAAGTGCCTGTGTCCCTCTCCACTCCCTCCCTCCACCACCTGGAGAAAGAGGCTGCAAGGCCACAGGGGACACTTAGACCCCCGACAAAGGACGTTCCTGCGTCATCATGGGGCGGAGCGCCACCTGCTGGTCAGAGGTGCACTCGACCTGCTAACAGGAGCGAGAAATGAACTTCGTGGCACTAAGCCGCTGGAACTGAGCAGCTGGCGTTACCTCACCTAGCACCGTCAGCCCTCTGTTCCCGCAGGTCCCACATCTATAGATCCAACCAAATTCAGATCAAAAACAGTCAGAAAATCAACAATAAAAATGATAATTTAGCAATAAAAACAATCCAAACAAAAACACACAGCATAACAATTCACAGAACTTCTAGTGGCGCAGCGTGCAAATGCCACACTGCGTTCTCTAAGAGAGCATCTGCAATCTTGGCATCCAAGGGGGATCCTGAAAACACCCCCGTGGGTACTCCAGGGCCGCTTCATGTGCAGCCAAAGTGGGGAAGAGGCCCACCTCCTCCGACAGGAGACACTAGCTCAGCATTTAATTCAAGAATCATCCCGGTGCCGCAAGCATGTCAGGGGACTTTCCTGAACTAGGTGGGTCCGTGGGAGAAGTGTGGAGCTCAAACTTGCCCCAGCTTAGGGGTGCAGCAGTGGGGCCCCAGTACTAAGTGCATGGGGCTCCAGACAGCGCCTCCGCCTCGGGCAGAATTGTCTGGGCTGGATTTTTAGGCATCAGTGCGCTACCAAGTAAATCTTTGAGAGAACGAGAATGTATGGGGTGTGCTGATACAAAGGAGGCTCCTCTAAGAACCTTTATGTTTGCCTTGGACTCTCAAATACTTCCCCTTCTCTTGGGCCCATTTACCCCGCGCTGCCGGGGTGACCATAACGCAGAGTTAGAAATCAACCTGAAAATGGGCTCTGAGCATGCGCTCATCCTATCCCCCTCCAGCCCGCCCCGGGAAGGCACTCAGTGCAGGGGACGCGGGTGGGCCGCAAGTCCTGCCAAAGCCTCGCTGCGTGACTCCATTTAACCACCTCCCGACCCTACCAAACAGGCAGCGCTTCCCTTTGGTGCAAGTAACAAAACTGAGGGCAGAGAGATTTCTAACTTGCCAGAGGTCCCACTGCCAGGCAGCACAGCCAGGTTCACAACCCACACCCAGCGATTACAAAGCCTTTCCCTTCAACCAAAGGCCACGCTCACGTGTGCGCCATCTACCCAGCGGTGTCCTCTCTGCGCCCCTCATGGCCTCCCGAACTGGGCGGCGCTCCCTTCCCCAACTACCAGGGGAGCTGCTCCAGGAGGGGGTGAGGGTGGCTCCTGAGTCCCGGGGACACCGTTCCTCCAGGGCACCTTGCTCCCCTCACCCTCTGAGGGGTGCTCAGCAGATCTGCACACATGCCTCCGATGCCCACTATGCTTTAAAATAAATACGCCTGTTTTTATATCTTGGTACCGAGCCATTTCAAACATTACCCAAGGACTCTGGATAAATCACCCCTAACCCTGCTGTCTGCTTGTTTGTGTTTCCACCCTTCCTTCTTTCCTTCCTTCCTATATTTTATTTTACTCTAAATCTCTTCTGACACCAATCTGTCTAAATGCTCAAGCAAAGTAAGCTAATTATAATGGGAAAATTCCTGCGAAAAGAAAATAAAAATCATTTGAAAGTCAAATAAAAATTACGTTATTGTGGCTCGGCACCTGTGGCTCAACGGGCTAAGGCGCCAGCCACGTACACCTGAGCTGACGGTTCGAATCCAGCTTGGGCCCGCCAAACCGTTGTGGCAGGCGCCTGTAGTCCCAGCTACTTGGGAGGCGGAGGCAAGAGACTCACTTGAGTCCCAGGAGTTGGAGGTTGCTGTGAGATGTGATGCCACAGCACTCTATCCAGGGTGACGGCTTGAGACTCTGTCTCAAAAAAAAAAAAAAAATTATGTTATTGTCCACTTTTTTTTTTTTTTTTGGCAGTTTTTGGCTAGGGCCGAGTTTGAACCGCCACCTCCAGTATATGGGGCCTGTGCACTACTCCTATGAGCCACAGGCACCACCCTATTGTCCATAAGCAATTATGGAGCAAGGTTTCACTGAGAATGGGAATTCCAGATCTTTTCAGGGTCACAGTTGATGGAACACAGGTGCACAGCTTTGTCCCAGGGTCACCTCTATGGGACATGCACCAGGGGCAGCTGTCATCATCCTCATTTAACTGCTGACAAAACTGAGTCTCAAACGTATTCAGTGAATTCCTTGAGGAGGTACAAGGTTGCTAAAGAAAGCAAAAGACATTTCCTGAAGACCAGGAGCCCCAGGCTCAGGGATGGCCAGGGTTAAGGCTATGGGTTAGCCCACTTTCCCCTTCTGCCCAGCGAGACTTTCCCTGGCCCAGGAAAGCTGGCCCAGCAAGAGTCCTTCCTGTGTTCTTTGGGTGTCTTTTTAACCCTGTGCTCTCCTTCTACATTCAGTTAACAGAAAATGAAATTAAAAGTCATTTTTTCACAGCTTTAATTAAGACTTATTCTGTTTCCTTCTCCATTTTATGGATGGAACAATTGTGACACCAGAAAGTGGTCTTCCCCTAAGACCTTTCCAGTGAATTGCTCCAAGAGTGGAGTCATCACTTTGAAAGGATATTTATTGCATCCCCTTGTTCTCAGGCAGAATGATGCCTTGACCTTGGACTCTAGGAGACACTATCTACCCCACATCCATGTCCTCCACTCTCTGCACCATGAAGGCCCAGCTCAAAGCCTGGAGCAAGATCAAAAAAGTTTCAGCAGCAAAACCCTCTGGTATGTGATTCATTTGAATGGCACTTGATAACATGAGAATAAATTTCAGAGTTTGGGGCCCACGATTGAACTCAGAAGTGGGCTTGTGTTGGAATATTAATGTCAGGGGTGGGAATGGAAGGGATGAGGCAGAGAAAGGCAGAAAGGGAAAGAGAGCTGTCTGCCTCTGTCAGGCGCCAGTTCCAGAGCAATAGAGATATACTAGGAGTTCAATTTCTGTTTGCCTGAGCCAGGGAGAAAATCTAATTAAATATGGTGTCTGAGTTTGGAGAAGCTGGGATGGGGCTAGAATATAAAGTGTGGCAGCTACCCATAGATCAGAGGGCAATATTAATAAACCTACAGGGAGGGACAGCAGGATCTGCTGGTGGTATTGATAAAATGCAAAGCTAAGACAAAGCAGGCTGGGAATATTGCATGATAATGCTGATAAAAGCACACCAGGGATGCCACCCCCCACTGCATGGCCCCTGGACGGCTGGATGTAGGGTGGCTGGTCCCCTTTGCTCTTCCTCCATCTCCCCCCTCCACCCTGACCGTGGGCCACTTCTGTTTCCCACAAGCAGCCAACTCTGCATCAATGAGCTTTTCCGAGAATGACGGAAGCCAAGACAGGAGATGAAGAATGGACAAGAGGAATCAGCAAGTCTCCATGTCAGCAGAGAGCATTTGGAGAAGGAAGAAATTTCAATAAAGGATACAGAATTCCTTTTTTTTTTTCCCAGTTTTGTCTGGGGCCGGGTTCAAACTCACCACCCTTGGTATATGGAACTGGCGCTCTAGCCCCAGGCGCCTTCCCCAGAATTCCTTTCTTTGCAAACTTCGAGAAAGGGCTAGCTGCATATTTGGCTCAAGTAGAGAAGAATCTTGCTGGGAGGCGCAGGGCTGCCTCTGGAAATATTCTTTGCTAAGCTGCTCATCACATGTTAGACACTTTTAAAATTTCCCAGCCTTCTGACACTTCCAAAATCAAAGGAGGAGCCCTGAGGATTTGCATTCGTCAAGGAACCCTAGGACCTCCTTGACAGTGTAGGCCAGTGGGATTTGAGGGTGAAATCCCTGGAGGCCAGCCGCTGCCTTTTCCCAGTTCCTCTGCCTTCTCACGAACCGTTGCTGAAAGGCATGACCGTGGGGGACTTTTCCCAGTGGGTGTAAGCACCGTCATCGGCAGCCCTCCCCAACCTGCACCTTGGTCTTTCACAGGGGCCACCATCACTGTTACAGCGAGGCCTTCAGATCTCAGCTGAACTATGTTATTCTTTTGTCATCTGTCCTTAATTGCCATCAGCTGGTACATTATGATTTTCGCCTTATTTTCCTAAGCTTTCTGCACTACAGCTAGCATCTGCCTTGAATATTTCCAGCAACTTTTTATTGTGTATTAATCTGTTCCGTCTATAATGCTACACTGTTTTCCAAGGACTGTGTGTGACCACAGCAATAGCAGTGGCTCTAACAAGTTCATTTCTGCTTACACCCAATTCAGCTTTGAATCTAAACTTTGACCTCCTTCTACCGCCTCCCCACATCTGACCTTCACAGACACACCCTCTTCTTAGGAACTGAATTAGAATAGGAAGGCTTAAGTTGGAAGGAAGCCCATCTCCAGTATTCAGTGTATTAACCTCTCTGAGTTCTCTGAGCCTCAGTTTCTTTTTCTGTTAAATGGGAATAAAAATAATTTCCACCCCTCTGTGTGGGGTGTGAGGATTAAGTGAGACGATCTACAAGGAAAGGGTTCTTCAAGTTTGGAGACTGTTAACTGGCCACATGCCTAAAGAAATGGAAATGCATCCACCATTCAGGAGAAGCCTAATAGATGTAACAGCAGCTTATGTTGGGATCCTGCACTGTTAACTTCACTCAGCCCTTATCAAACAAGCCATCGAATCTTGACAATATCTTATGAGGCTTGGCAGGGCTGTTTTCATTGTTTAGATGAGAAAACTGAATCCCAGAGACCAAAGAAAGACCTTTTCAGATGCAAAGCTGATCAAGTCATGCTGCTACTGCCTTAGATTTTCACTGCAGGGAGATTTCACCACTGCCTGACCAGAGCCTGTGGCCCGCCACCCTGACCTGGACAACATCAATGCCAACGGGGCCATCAGCCCTCACTGTCCACACTAGGGGTGTTGCCTTGTCCTAGGGGCTCAGTTTCTCTCAGTTCAATGTCCTGCCCCTCTACACTCTGTGCTCTGTCTGTTGCCGCCCCCGCCCCCAACAGCTGTCTCATGGACAGGACTGACCCCCCTGTGCCCCCAGCACTTTAGCACATACTGTTCCCTCTGACTGGAACTCCTTCCCCGGCTAGCCATGGCCCACTTGCTCACCTCACTGGGGTCCTTCCTCCAATGCCATGTCCACAGCAAGGCCATCAGTGTCCGTGTTATATAAAAGAGTAAGTCCCAGCCATTCTCTCCCCTTTTCTTTACTTTCTTTCAAAGCATGCAGTACTGCCAGCCTCCTGTCTACCATCTATCTATAAAACTGCTTACTATCTCCCCCTACCAGAACATGCGGCTCCCTCCTACCAACTCCTGTAACTTCAGAGCCCGGAAGAGTGCACATATGTTCATCAGTTCATCCAATAGTTCATAATTTTTAAGATGCGTCTCAGAGAGATCAAACCACTTGCCCTAGACTTGATTACGTATCTAGAAAGTAACAAAACCTGGGCCTCAAGTTCAATGTTCTAATTATATTCTGAAGACATATAATCTGGGGTAACCATGATACAAAGAAGACTCCCATGATCAAATACATCCTGCAGAGACCACGGTGTCCAGTGGCACTACAGCCAGGACTCACTTGTGCCCAGCAGTACTTAGGGCACCCAATGGTTGCGAGGACAGGAGGGAACCAGACTTGTCACATTCAAGGGATCAACATGCCCTGGGCCCCTCGGGAATGACCTGGTAGGCAGATTTTCCTCCTCTACAGGAATTCTTTCGTCCTTTGGCCAAAGGCTGTAGGAGTGGTAGGTCCACCTGTTTTCTCTCTCTCTCTGTGACCTGACCATGAGGGCTGATTCCCAGCAACGGAGCAAACCTACAAATGCGACTGTGATACTGAAGGTGAGGCTTATGGGAAGACAGAGAGAGAGAGACAGGATGATGCCAGATAATAGATAGATGACAGGTAGATGACAGGTGACAGGGGGAAAGATGATAGAGAGGGAAGGTACTGAGAGAGAGAGAGAGAAATAGAAAGAGTGGGGAGACAAGGGGAATCAGAGGGTAAGGTGGTGAGAGAGACCAGCAGACAGAAAGGCAGAGAGAGAAGCAGAGGCAGAGAAAGGGAGAGGGGGAGACAGGGAGAGCTAGAGAGACAGGTGCAGGGAGGCCCACTGGGGGGGGAAACCAGAAAGCTGGCTTCTTCCCACCCTCACTGTCAGTCTTCATGGCCCCTTGAAGGGCCTTTTGTGTTCAGCAATAGGTACACAGGACAATCCCGAAAGCTCGCCCCTGAGACTGCCGATCGCTACAGGAACTGTCACTAGGGTGATCGTGGGAAAGATGCTTTCTGCAGCCAGGGTGTGTTCAGAGAAGCCTCCTCACACCCCTGGCAGAATTCCATTCAGGGGAGGAAACACACAGTTTGCAGGCCAGAATGCATGGACCTCCATGGGAGAGAGGGTGGGCCATCGAAAGATGGAAGTATTAGAAATACAGACAGGATGTCGCCATCAGCCTGGGCCTGAAAACGCAACAGGTAAATCAGTTGGCGCATCCGTGGTCTGGTTCAGGCTACACTGAATCAGGTCAGCCTTTAATGAGCACCCACTGAGGGTAGACAAGACCCAGATCTTGTCCTAAAGGATCATACACTGTAGTGAGTCTGACGGGCCCAAAGATGAGGGAGAAGAAATTGATTTAAAAGTATATTAAAGAGATTATGCTGACTATATGGACAGTGAGACATGGAAATAAACTTCACCTTATTAGGGAGCTGGAAGCAAGGAGAAAGAAGACACATCTCACAGAGGGCACGAACTGAGTCATAAAGGGCAGGTGGAACGTTCAAAGCAGACCGTAGGGGCAGTCTGTGTCCAGCCTGCAGAACGGGGACTCGCCCAGAGAGAGGAGGAAGCCACTAGCCCACCGCAGAGTCTGGGACAGATGAGGTGAACTCTGGAGCCATGCGGTCATATAAATCAACTCTAGGGGGTACAAAGATTCACAAACTACATGAAGAGAGATACGAGGATGTGGTCTCTGCCCACTGCTTACCAAGGGAGGGAACACCCTACTCATATTCCAAACTGAACTTGCTGATGCAAACCGTCAAGTTCCTAGGGCTGAAATGAGGAGAGGTCTCAGATTTATGGACTTGGCAAGGAAGAAGCCTTCTCCTGTCCCACTATAGAAAGAAAAATGATGCATCTCTGCCCATCAGGGATTTAAGTTTGTTCATTTCTATGAGTGTTCTCCCTGCTCCTTCAAAGCCCAGGGTAGAGGATGCTTCTATTGAAATGTAGCTTTTCTATTATTTACCAAAAACGTCCCCCCAGGAGTAGGAAGGAATGGGAAACTACTTCAGCACCGCCTAATTGTAGCTACGTTTACTAGGGCACTTAACAAGTGTGCAGAAAACTGGTAAAAAGCTATGCATACATTTGCTCTGTCCCTGCCCTGTAGACATTTTTATTCTTGTATTACCTATGAGGTCAGAGAAGTAAAATGGCTTGTCCAAGGCCACACAGCCAATCCAACTCAACAGAATTTATTGAGTGCAGCACTGGATGACTTCCTGAGACCTTCGGCACAAGCCCAACATGAGGCTGGGGGCACCAGCAGGCCTCAGAGCACTAGACAAAACAGTGAGTGGTCTAACACCAAGGTCATGGCCAGGTCCCCACACAGGAGAGAGTGAAAATATTGGGCAAACTACAACACCCTTCCGCACTCCAGCCCCTTCCAATGCTCTTGGCGGGAGTGCTGGGGTTTAGACACAATGAATGACCTGCCCCTTCTCTCTGATAGAACTGAGTGGCCACCAGCTCTGGCCAGGGTCTGTACTGGGGAGCTGTACTCATCTGATATCACAACAACATAGAAAGAAGGATGTTATCATCGCACAGATGGGAAAGCCCAAGTCTAGAGACACTAAGTGACTTAAGCATCACCATCCAGCTTGGGAAAGGCACAGCCACATGGACACAGCCCTGCTGCCTCCATCGCTTCCTCCTCCCACGTCCCACATGGCGCCCGGAGTGTTGGCCACCAGCCCTGAGAAAGTGAACCCAAATTGGAACGAACTTGAAGGAAAGCACCCTTTTATTTCTCACTTCACAAGCCATCGTTTGACCAGGACATCAGGAGACCCAGGGTGGTGAGATGTGCTCACGCCCTTGTGTGCATATGTCTGCAACCTGAGTGATGACATTGTCCAGATAGGACCCAGAGAAAAGCCACTCCGATGCGGGTGGCTGGGTCTCCCTGATGCAGGATGCAGAAACAAGCCCTGCACGAATCAGGCTGCATAAAGGTGAGGGAGCCAGGCCAGGGCTGGGGAAGGGTGGGCTCCGTAAAGCTGAAGAAGATTCCAGGGTGCCCGTGAAGCAAATGTAGCCATAACGCTGCTTCACTCCTTTCTGTTAATTCTCATGGACCAATGTAAGGCAGGACACCTGGAGGTGGTCACAGGGCTAACCAGCAAAAGATGTTCCAAAGACCAGGTGAAGGGCAGCTGAAGCAGGCAGAGTGTTCTTCTGGTCTAATTGTGGCGTGGCCAAGCTCTCTTCTACTAAGAAAAGCAGCAGTTTTTATCCGTATCTCACTACTGACCTGAGAATAGCTGTCTCAAGACCACCGGGAGGGGACTGATAAAAATACAGGTTCCTGGTTCCATCTCAAACCTACCAGTCAAATGAATCAGGGTGGTACCCAATCGTCTGCATTGCTAACAAAACCCTCCTCAGGGGGACTCTGATTCCGGGACAGTTGGAGAAGTGCTGCTTTATCTCAGCCTTTTAAGAACTAGACACAGAACTTAGGTCTCCAAAGGGAGTTCTGGAAGCCCTGGGGCTGCTCCCCTGTCCACGCTCCCCTGGGTGTACTCCAGCCTCATAAAGGGCATCCGCGCTGGCTCAAGAAGCCCAGAGTGGTCAGCAGGCAGGAACTGTGGCTTTATAGAACAACAGGGTAAATTCAGTCTCCCAGACAGTGAATTCTGCAGCCAGAAGCCAAACAGCACCTCTCCCCCCATTACAGAATAAAAACAAGGTCTACTGTCCTCTGTTCACTCCCAAATCCTGGAGTCAGTTCTGCCGGGGGTGGAGGAGCTCGTCCCTACTGGAAGGACAAGCACAGAGCTAGCTGCAGGCACTAATGGGAGTGTTGGTGGTCTGTGCACGTTGTACTAGGTGGAAAATACCAGCCATCAGCAGCTTGTGATGGAGCGGTCAGGGGGCACCCTCTAGGGCTGGCTACTGGCACCACTGGCTCAACAGCATCATCTGCTGGCCACAGGGCGCCACACCACCCTCTCTGGGTCTAGACCCCCGGCCAGCCTCTCCTCCCTGGGCACACTGACCCGGAAGAGTCCTGAGTCCCCCAGGTCCCCTAGGCAGAATCTCTTCTGAGATCATAGAGCTGGGACTCTGATTCTCCCTTGAAACCGTGCAGACCCAGAGCTGCCTCAGCATGACTCTGCCAGACGCCCCCTCCCACACTGGCTCCCAAAAGCACAGGTAACATTTTCATTTTTCCTAAATGTTTGTCTGTGGTTCCTTAGCATCTTTAGAGACCCCCCATAATCTTCTGCCTTCCAGTATAATCCCCAAGAGGACAGTGACTCCTTCTGGACTGGCCAGATCACCAAAGCTTACCAGTGTGTCCAGTGTGGAGAGTAACAGCCATCACTGCCTGTGATGCCTCTTCCTGGCCACCCGAGCTGAGGGCTCACCAGGTGCCCTCCCCACGTGCTCTGCTCGCTCCACGTTCTCTCTCTAGATCTTCACAAGGTTCCCAGGAAATGAGGAAACGGAATTACACAGGGCAAGCAATTTGCTCCGGATCACGCAGCCACTGAGTGGTAGCACCAGTATTCCAGCCCAGGTGATCTGAAGCTAGACCCTTCAGGCTTAGCAGTCATACTAAGCGGCTCGCAGGGAAAGCCCTCGTGCGCAAGCTCTCTGTCAATGAGCGCACGGCCGCCACGTTCCGCACCCTCCTTATGCTGGGGGACTTCCCTACCTGCCCTTCCCTGTCCCTCAAACCAGGCTCCCTGGCATGATCCACTCAGCGTTCATTTGGGGGACCTCCAGGCACACCCACAAAGAGATGCCGCGAGCAGACACCGGGAATGATGGCCCTAGGAGGGTGGACACTCACAGAACTGAAATGAGTGGTACAAACTGGTAGCACAAACTGGGGACCTGGCCAGTCGTGTATTTGTTCCACAATTTTTTTCTTTTTCTTTCTTTTTTTTGAGACCTTGTCTCACTCTGTCAGCCTAGGTAGAGTGCCTTGGCATCATAGCTCACAGCAACCTCAAACTCCTGGGCCAAGAGATCCCCTTGCCTCAGCCTCCCCAGTAGCTGGGACTACAGGCACTGGCCACAATGTCCCTCTTGTTGTTCTATTTTTAGCAGAGATGGGGTCTCCCTTTTGAAGGCTGATCTCGATCTCCTGAGCCCCGGCAATCCTTACGGGCATGAGCCACCGCGCCCAGCCCCGCAGATATTAATTGAGCACCTATTCTGGGCGCCCTGCAGGAGGGAAAGGGCACCCTGGAAACAGCAGTAAACTAGGGGGCTCTGCCCTGCCTTCACCAGGGACACATTCTAACAGTGGAGGCCATCTGCAGATTAAAAAAAAAAAAGGGTAAATAATCACAAACAGCATTGTGCCAAGTGGACTGATAGCCAACTCGCTGGTTCGGAACCTCTCCACTAACTGTCCCCTCCCTTTACTGTCTCCTGGAAGACTCCTGCCATGTCCTTCCCCACCCCCACCAAACGCACTGGTTGGGGGCCTTCTGGCCGAAGCCCTTGACCTCCTCCCTCCTCGAGAGACCACGAGGGCGCCGTCCCGGCTCGCTCGCACCCGGGTGCCTCTGGTCCAGGGGTCCGAGAACAAGCTCCAAGGCCCAGGCGGCGGCGGGGCGCGGGAGCCCGGCTGGGGGAGGGGAGCGTCCCGGGGCTGGGGCCTGGGGACCGCCGCTCGCCCTCGGTCCCGGCTGGCTGCGGCAAACTTTCCCAACTCGCGAGGAGCAGCTGCTGCTCGCTCTTGCCTTTGTTTTTCCCCTCTCGGAATGGAAAATGAATCTCAGCATCGCTGCGGAGCTTGCCAATTGGAAAACATGTCGAACGATGCGTCTGCTTGCTCGGCAGGGGCGGGGTGGCTTCCCAGCCTTGTCCCTGGAGGAGGGGTCGGTGCCAGTGCCTCCCCAGGTCTCCAAGCCGCGGGGTCGCCCGCCCTGTCCTGGAAGGGAGAAGCTGCAGAAGCCCGGTGGCTGGGAAGGGGGACCCTCGGGGACCAGGGCGTCAGAGCGGTGAGGGGCGATCCTGGCGGGGTGGCGCTCTCAGGGCAGGGGACTGGGCTCCTGGAGGCTCAACCTACTCTGTACCCCGCGGCACCTGGTGTCGAGTCCCAGACCCTTCCCCACCTCAGCACTTGGGCTCCACCTGCATCTGGGTCTTCACACCCAGGGCAGCCTCACCCCAGGCTAAGGCCCCTCCTGTCAGAGACCAGCCCACCCCGCTCTCAGGTTTGGCTGGGTGCCTAACCTCCTCCTCTGGGGAAGGAATAGAGCCCACCCATCTCAGGTGGATACCCCAAGAAATCGGCTAGGTCTCCACCCTAGGAATCCCCACGACCCTGGGTACAGTCCACTAGCAGCATTTACCTGGCGTCCCCCACCCCGGATGCCTCTCCGCAGTGACACAGGAGGCCCCTGCTCAACAGCAGATGTGAACAAACTCCTCCTGTCTCCCCTGGTGTTCCAAGCTCAGCTTTGCCTAGAGGAGCCCCTTCTTCGGTGGGCCTGGGTCCCTGTCTCTGCCTAGAGTTAGCAAGGCCCCATTACAAAGTGACGCACAACTGGATGACAAGGACTAGCCAGCATCCCCGGTCCCCACCACTGGAACCACCACTGGAACCGGCACCAAGAAGTCCCCTGCTGAGACCTTCACCTCCAGCAGGCCTGAACCAGCTCCCCACCCATCTGCCCACCCCCAGCTCCCAGCCCTCCCCTCAAGAGAATCCATGACCCACAAAACCTTTATTAGCTCTTTCTGCTCCATTTAACTACACAAATGGCTTGGTCACAGCTGACTGGTCCCAAATTTGCCAGTGATTTTCTTTTAATTTACCGTGGCTCAGTCCCCCTGTAATACAGGTAGAGAAGGCATATTTGTTTCCAAACTCCCCTCCTGGGGTTAATCATGCACAGAACAAAACTCCGTTTGAGCCACTTAATGATTTCATTTCCACCCTAGGTTTGACGGAGCTGTGGCTCTAATACTAATGTAGATCCCTCTCTCCCCAAACTCCAGATGTGCATGTGAGGGAAGAAGCTTAGGGCCCCTCAGCCAGGCCTGATCTGCTCACTGTCTCCAGCAATCTCTGTGTGGGGTGGGCTCCCCCACTTTCCTTGGGCACATCTTCCATCCTGCGGAAAGCCATGCCGGGCCCATGTGGTCCTGTCCCATCCTCCTGTCCTCTGGATCTCTGCCAGATCTCATGGGGTTATTGGGCACCCACCTACATGTGTGCACCTGTCCACTTCTCCCTCTCCTGCTATCCCCCCCACCTCACCCCATCCACCATTCCCAGAATCCCAGACACTCAGGTATGCAGGCAAAATTCCCTAACCATCCTTCATGCTTCCCCAGGGAACTCCTTTTACCTAAAAGACCCCTCCTTCCTTGCCAGAACCTGGCAAAGCTTCTGAAACTCTCCTTAAACATCACTTCCTTTAAGAATCTGCTGATACTTTTTCTTTTCTTTTTTTTTTTTTTGCAGGTTTGGGCCAGGGCCGGGTTTGAACCTGCCACCTGCAGTATATGGGACCAGTGCCCTACTCACTGAGCCACAGGTGCCGCACTGATACTTTTTCTTTTAAGCAGAGAGAAACACTCCTTCCTTTCCTCTGCCATGTATACCCTTTTGGTTATTTTCACACTCTATTTCATTATTTGCCTGCATTGTCAGCCCCTCCACTACTCAGCTCCTCGAGCACATCCCCGGCTACTCGCCTGTGTCCCCACACTCCCAGCACTGCCCTGGTGCTGGGCTAAAGTGCTCAATTTCTGTTCCCTGAAGGAATGACCCCTGTGTAGTTCGTGCATGCATATGTGAACTGTTTTTATAATGAAGATACTCAAAAGCATTTCATCTGTTGAGGCTTCCCACATGGTGCTAAAATCTATACCCAGACCAGCACACGGAAGCTGGCTCAAAAGAAAAGACCAGGTCACCTTCAAGAAATGTGTTTTCACATGCAAATGGCACCATCTGGCGGTTTCCAGCAAAACAGCCTCTCAGTGGGCCATTATGGAGAGAGAGAGCCTACTCCTTTGGCCAGCCTTCTGCAGACCCGGGATTCTCTGGAGGGTGTTCCCAGAGCAGCCTGAGTTCTAGCTTCCAAAGAACCCCAAGTGAGGGGCTGAGATGGTGCAGTCTCCTTCAGGACACAGAAAAACCTGCTCGCCTCTCCTCTCTCCCTCCCTCTGCCTGCAAGCTGCAGCCCCCCTACGGCCCACCCCTCTGAACAGGCTGGACAGTTTGCTAGCCAGTAGATCTTGTGTGTGTCACTTCTTCACTGGAACATTCTCCATGATCCCACTTCAGCCCACACCTGCCAGCCCCATCCCAGATGGCTATCCCTACAGGGATGTCCTGGGGGCCCAAGCTGAGCTTATCTGGGCCTGCCAGCCTTAGCTGATGACCCCATCCCCCAACTTTACCCCCAGGACCTCACTTCCCCTCCACTCTTCATATGGCGAGGTCATCAGTCCTGTCTCAGACCCATGCACCACTGTCCAGGGGACCCCTGAGGGGCTCCCAGTGGTCACCCTTTGCCACAGTCTCACTCCACAGGTAAAAGCACTTTCTGTTCAAATATTCCTGTACATCCTGTCTCTGTCCCTGCTAGGATGAGTAGGGATCCTTAACAAGGTCTCCACACCCCCATTGGCTGGCCCCCACACCCCTCAGCAGCCTCCTCCAGGCCCCTCTTCCTCCCACTTCCCCATCCAGCCAGAGCAGCCTTCTTCTGTGAGGCCAGGCTTCTCCCCACACTCAGAGCCCTCTCATCACTGCCCAGAGCTGCCCTCTGGACCCCTGCCTAGGTGTCTCCTTCTCATCCTGTCCTTCCTTGGCCTCTCCCACTGGAGCAAGCAGGTGAAGGAAGGCATGGAGGAATAAAGGGTGAGGAGAGGGAAATCCCAGGTGTTGTGTCCCCTATGAACAGTGCACAGGATGGGTGAGGGCCTGTCCTGCCTCGGCCTACCACCTCCCTTCCTTGTAAGGTATCTGGTAAGCCAGACCAGAAATAGCACCAACCAAAATGCTCCCTCACCCCAAATCAGCTGTGCAGGGCAGTAGTGAAGGGCACTGGCTGTGGCATGGGACCATCTGGATTCAAATCCTAACCATGCCATTTAATGGCTGTGATGCATCAGAAAAGCTGCTTAACCTCTCTGAGCTTCCTGTTCCTCTTCTACAAGATGGGGGGGATGAATTTAAAGTAAAAAACCATGAAAGGTAGTGGTTCACCCTTATAGTAGTTATGAAAATTGTGACTCAGTTTGTTTAAAATTCACTTCCCCAGTCAAAATGAAAGTTCCACTAGGGCAAGGATAGGGTGGGTTCTATTTACTACCATATTCATGGAGCCCACTCCAAGGTCCTCACATGGTATATAACAAAGTGGCTGCCTTTAAAATCAGAAAGGCAGGCTGGGATTCTAACACTCTGAAATCACCAAAGTGATTTTGGTCAAGTTATTAACTTTCTTGGTCTTGTGCTATCTCCTCTATGATAATAATGTCTACATCAAAGGCTGCTTGGATTAAACACTTGAACACATTTAAAGTCCTTAGATAAGACCAGGAATGTAGTATGTGCTTAGTAAACATAAGCTGTTATTCTCATAAACAATAAATACTTGAATGAGACTTCCTGTTTTTAGTCTGATGTGTAAAAAGCTCGGAATTCATCACTCCCATCTTCACAAGAATAAAAAGGTGAATAAACTAGATTTTCATGATTCCTCTTTTATCTGTTAGAGAACTGAACTCACAAGGCAAACCGCTGTCCTTAAAATTGGAGAGACAGAGGGTGGATACAGAGATTCACAACTTCCCAGAGCAGAAGAGCAGGAGTATAAACTTCCAGAGGGACCAGTGCTGATCAGGAAAACCTGAATTATAACTTACAAATTACTGGAAACTAAATGTGGACAAACTTGATGGTTTAAAATTCAAGAGGGCCTAGACATGGGAGTGGGGGTTCCCCCACACTTTCAGGAATTTTAACTCCAGGAGCTCTACTAGGTTTTCACAGTGAAGACTGAAGAAAAATCCTCTCCTGCTTCCCAAGGGAGAAGTGGAAAGTAGCCATTTTTAGATAGGTCCAGAGCATTCTTGTTCTTCTTAACAAAAGCCTAACTTCAAAATTTCACCAGAGCGAAAGCAGCCTAGGAGGACAGAAATATCCAGCTGCAGCCCCTGTCCACTAGCCTTCCTATCTTTCTTCTTCTTATCTTTTCTAAAGTTAGGGTGAGAGCTGAGAAGCTGAGGTCACAGCCCAAGGGCACAGGTTCACTAAGTACTGAGACCTAATCTTCCAACTATAGAACACTTCTCCCCACCACCTATATAATAACAGGGGATTGCACTGAAATAACTGTAGACCTCATGCTCTGTTTAAGAAGGAGTCCCTAGGGAAACCTGAAAACAACAGAGAAGACAAAAACAAGAACATCAGAGCACATCTTATCTCTGACACAGCTACAGCAAATAGTGAACACAGTCTAACTCCTAGCCTCACACTAAAAGCATATTTACCTTTATCTCTACATCATTTCTGGCTTTCAATACAAAATCACAAAGCTTATTATAAGGCAAAAAAAATATGATTTGAAGAGAAAAGGCAAGCATGAGAACCACTCTCAAATATGGCTGAGAATTTAAAACAATGATAATAAATATGCTAAGGGCTGTAATGTAGAAAGTGGAAAACATACAAAAACGGGTAAGGTAAGCAGAGAGGTGGAAACTCTAAGAAAAAATATAAAGAAAATGACAAATATGTTTTTTAAATACTATACAAAAAAGGATGCCTTTAAAGGGCCCATCAGTAGATTGGACAAGGCTGAAGAAAGACTCAGAGAGCTTCAAGAAATGTCAATAAAGTACCCAAACTGAAAAGCAAAGAGGGGGGAAAAAAAGAAGGAAGGAAAAAAGTGAAACAGATTTTTCAAAAACTATGGGACAGTTACAAAAGGTGTAATATGAATACTAGAAAAAGAATAAAAAGAGAAAGGAACATAAAAGGATTTGAAGTAATAATAGCTGAGCATTTTCCTAAATTAATGACTCGCACCAAACAACAGACCTAGGAATCTAAGAGAACAGCAAACAAGATAAATGAGGGCAAAAACAATCTACAGCTAGTCTTATCATATTCAAACCGCAGAAAATCAAAGATAAAGAAAATATCTTGAAAGAACCCAGAGTAAGGAAAAAACATGTTACCTATGGAGGAGCAAGTCTCCTTGGATAATAATAATTGCATCCAACTTCTCCTGAGATATCATGCAAGCAAGATGAAAATGCAGTGAAACATTTGAGTATTGAAAGGAAAAACATCCCAACCTAGAATCTATATCCTGAAAAATTATCTTCCAAAAGTAAAGGAAAAATATAACTTTCTCGGACAATCAAAAATTGAGGAAATGAGGGAAATTTTTTTGCTTTGCAAAAAAAGAAATGTTAAAAGAGGTTCTTCAAAGAGAAGGAAGAGGTTATCAGTCAGAAAATCAGAGATACATAAAGAAAAGATGTTACAGAAGGGGCGGCACCTGTGGCTCAAAGGGGTAGGGCTCTAGCCCCATATGCTGGAGGTGGTGGGTTCAAACCCAGCCCCAGCCAAAAACTGCAAAAACAACAACAACAATAACAACAACAACAAAAAATGTTAAAGAAGGAATAAGTGAAGATAAAATAAATACTTGAAACCAGCCACTCTTCCCTCTGGAAGCCCACCCTGCCCTGGCCCATGCCAACACTCCTTCTGATGTTCCAGAAGCATCTGCATGGGCTTGGTCATACTAGAGCAGCTGCTGTCTCCCCCATAGGACTATAAGAGCCAGGTGGACAAAGCGCCCAGCATCTGTGAATGAATAAATAGAGCCTGGCCTGGCAAAGTACCGGCACCAATACCGTGAGAGTTGTTAAATAGCATATCTCTTTATTAGAGGTTCAGCAAGAAGATTCCAGTGTTGCCTCTGTCAAGGGCTCACCTGCTGGACTGTCTCTGCCCAGGTCTGGTCATTCTTCAGGTCAAGTAAGAGATGGACATTCTTCTGACACAGGCTGCTCCTTGGCCCTGAAGGACTTCAACCTAGGAGGCAGAGAAGTGCCCAGGGACACATCATGGTGCTGTGGTTGGCCAAAGGGCAGAGCTGTGATGACCCCCCTCTAACCCTGCTGTTCTGCAAATGCACAGCTTTCTGTCTAGAGAAAAGAGAATTCCATGGAACAAAAAGGCAGTGGCGTGTCAGGCAGCTGGGACTCAGCCTGGGACTGCTTCTTCCAGCTGAGAAGCCCCTGGGAACTACTTGCTCTTCCAGAAACTCTGATTCCTCATCTCTAGTAATAGTAGCACGCAGTTGATGTGGCATTTCCAGGAGCTAGACATCCCCACCCTCAAAACAACCTTCTAACATAGATGCTCTGTTATAGGGGAGGAAAGGGAGGCTCAGACCAATTAAGTAACCTGCCCAGGGTGGAACAAGATTGGAACTCAGGGTCTGCTCATGGACTTGGCTCAATCTCTGCCTTCTGTATAGTGGGCTCCAATGATGACTTCCTCATAGGATTATTTTTGGTTCAAATGAGAAACCTTGACAAAATACCTCATATAGAAGCCAAGCATACAGTAAGTGCTCAATAAATGTCAGTATTACATCCGTGCAGCCTTCCTGTAAATGTGCTGAGGTCACTGTGTCTAAATTACATCTTTAGCTTCCCATCTGGCCTGTGCAGCCATTTATGCTGTCAGGGGTGCAGTGGCTACTTACTGGTTGGCAAATGGAGCGGCAAATGGGCCTTCTGCCTCCTGGGACCACAAACAGTGACCATGAGACCACTGTGCCCAGCCCAAGCAAAGAGGCCATGGGATCCAAAGTCACCTCCCCGGCCAGTGCAAGCCCAAAGCCAGAGTGGCATCACTCCTGACTCTGATCAGCAACAAAGCCCAGGAACTGTCGACCCCACCACAGCCTGCTCTGCACGAGACCCTGGGCCCAAGAACACTAGAGCAGCGATGCTCTCTGACACGGCAGGGACAAGAGTCAAAGAGGGTAGCCTGAAGCCTGCTTCCAAGTCCTTCTAAAAGCTAGAGAGGCAATGCAGGAGCCCAGGAAGCTGCCCTCACCTCCCACCCCTTTGCCCCCAAGTGCAGGCCGCTGGCAGATAGGAAAAGGTGAAGCCAGGGGGCAAGTTCCCCAGCCGTGCCTCCCACTCCCCGGGATGACGGTCTGCTCCGCCCAGCCCCTCACCTGTGGGCCCTCTCACCTGTTGTTTTTGCACCTGTTGCTCTTAGCAGTCTGAAAGTGTCATGCTGGTGTCGTGACATGATTCATTTGCAACGTGGGATATGCTACAAGGGACAAGAAGAGGTGCCAGGGGATGGGGCTGCCTGGTGACAGAGCCCAGCCAGACCACACAGTCAGACTGCAGAACAGGCCTGGGTGGGGCGAGCAGGCGGGCCCAGAGCCCTTCTGTGCCCTGTGCCCCAGCAGGCACGTGGAGGCTGACAAAGCCCTGTCATGAGGAGCACAGAAGACGGGCCAACCCTTTGTCCCTGCTCCTAGGTTGGAGCACCCCCACCCCACCTGCGGCCAGCTCGGGAGACACCACCAGTCTCCAACACTTACCTGCGTCTCACCTGCTCTATCCGGTCTCGCATCATGTTTTCCGTCACCTCACTCGGCACTTGGAAGATACGGGTATGGCTGCAAAACGCCATTCAAACCTTCCTTACTAGGCATCGTGAAACCGCTCGAGCTGCGGTCACATGAACGACAGCCCTTGCCCTGTCCCAGAACTTTTAAGCTGGACCCTCTCCTTCTGGGGTCATGAGTAGGCCTGAGTGGCCCAGTAACGCTAAGCAGAAAGCAAAGGGCCCTTGCGGGGAGCAGGGGACACAGAGGCGGAGCACCTCCATGAATGTTAGCGCGTCACTGGTCTCGAGAGACATGGAATTCACCCCTTCCGAATTCCTCCCCAACTGCACCACTACTCTCTGTGATCCGCCTCGTGCCACAGTCTATGGTTTAGAGATATTTCTAGAACCTTCTGTCACGGGGAAGCTGCGGCTGCTGTCTTTGTTCTGGTTCGCACTGGCTTTGCTTCCCGCCCTCTGGTCACCTTCCGGTCCTTTCCCACCCCTCCCCTCACAAGCCTCTGTCCACTGACATCCTCGCTCTGTGTCTGCTGAGACTGTCCTCTTTGGATCATGCCCCATTGTCACTACTCAGGGCCTTTGAAAGTGACAACAGCGCTGATACTGCCACCAGGGCACCACAGCCCACTAAGGCGAGCTGTGCTCATGACCGCCACGGGCAAAGAGGAACCTGAGAGGTGAAATAAAAATAAGGTGGCCTGAGAGGGAGATAGAGGATGCAGGGACTCTACCCAGGAGGGACAAGGGGGCCTCAGAGAAGGCCCCAGCACGGGGCCCCAGAAGCCACACGGGACCCGCTCTCTGAAGTCGCCTCTCCCTACCCTGGCTCCTGTTTGTCCAGTTCCTGTCCCATTCAAGAGCCAGTCCAAGCAAACGGCCCTGCTAGAAACCTTTCATGTACCCGGCAGTGAGGCCGGGCACCTCTGTGACCTAGGTCCCCCAACTATGGTCTCAGGGCTACTCCTCATAGTTTCTCTTAACATTCTCTGCACACTTCACACACCTAGCTCACATCAGTAACATCTAACCCTTTGAAATTGGGGGCTATGTCATAATTTTTCTTTCTTCCAGAGGGTCTAGCAAATGCCGAGTGGCTAGCACACGGCCATCAAACAAATGAACCCATGGTGCATCTTACAAGGGTACAGGTGAAACTACTAAACGCATATAAATGTCTTAACAAAATAACTAAGAAAATGCCATGAAGGCTATGTTAACCAGTTTGATGAAAATATTTCATATTGTATATGAAACCAGCACATCGTTCCCCATCATTGTGTTAATGTACACAGCTATGATTTAATAAAAAAGAAAAAAAGAAACCACTGGTGCTCATAAAGTTTATATAGTCCCTGAATCTACCCTTAAAGAAACTAAGAGGTGATGCCAGAGCTGAGAGGTGGATTATGGGGAAAACAGGCAGAGCCCAGGGGTTAAAAAAATCTCCATAAACAGACTCAGGACCCGTTGTTCAGTGGTTAGGGCACCAGCCACATCCACCAAGGCTGGTGGGTTTGAACCCAGCCCAGGCCAGCTAAACAACAATGACAACAACCACCAAAAAAAAATAGCCAGGCATTATGGCAGGCACCTGTAGTCCCAGCTACTTGGGATGCTGAGGTAAGAGAATCACTTAAACCCAAGAGTTTGAGGTTGCCGTGAGCAGTGATACCATAGCACTCTACTGAGAGCAACATAGTGAGACTGTGTCTCAAAAAAAAAAGAAAAAATACTCCATAAATAATCCAGAGTGAAAAAATTAAATGTAGATAGATAATTGACTAATAACTGTAGCCTGCCTCAAAAGCTTAAACCCAGTCATGCTGTACAGTTGGGATTTTTAAAATATTGGAAGATAGAGTGTGCATTGTCCAAACCAAGAATGCAGCTTTAGAACTCCACAGGGCAACCATGTTAGGCACAGAAAAGCCTGGATTGCAATCACTGGCATTGGTAACTTAAGGTCTTCGGAAGGTCTGCAATGTAAAAGAAAAATTTCCCAAGGGACCTCTCAAATTCTACCATTAGTTAGTCCTTCCTGTTATATAATTCCCGTATGTTTAGATAACCCTAAATCGCAGATACCAGGGGTAGAAACAGGTTCACCCAGTATCTATAAGGAAGCAAAAGTACATTTCTTGAAAAATACAACATCCTTCCCAGAAGAGAGCACAGCCCGCGATGGGGGCTTCCTAGTAGCAGGTGGTTGTTTTAGACTGGTCCAGAGGCCCTGTGGCCTTTAGGAAGAAGCCTCACCCAGAGGGTGGAGGTGGCTCTGACCCAGCTCCTCACCTGAGCCTGCGGCCGGGAGAGTCTGAGGGACCAAGGGGCCAGTGTGAAACACAGAACTCTCCAGCCTCAGGCACAGGGAAACCTCCCTACACCTCAGTTGCAAATGAGGGCTTTGGCTTTTGCATTTTAAGAGCTTATTTTTCTTTTAGCTCTTTAAAAGCACAGCCACTTCTGAACAACTCAAGTACAAAAATAACAGAAGTCTGAAATGTATTCAGAAGCGTTTAAGACAGAGAGAGCAAGCCTGGGTTTTCCAACCCCTCCAGTCATTTCAAAATGTAGAAATGAGCTGGGCTTTCAAGATAGCAAGAATATGCCCTTCAGACCCCAAGGGAAGACTGAGGAATTTCTCGCCAAAGGAGAGAATGGCTCTAGAGAAGTGCATCTGTGGGCTCCTGTTGGCCGAATCCTGGAGAGAAGGTCTGGTGCCTCCACTCAAGGCAAATGGGATGCCTTACCTCCATCTTATGAACTGGATCCTTGTTCTCTCTTCCAGCACATCTTGACTCTGATTTGCTGACAAATCAGCCTTTGAGAACTGGTGCTTCATCTAGAAAATCCAGGAGGGTGCCAGATGATGGCTGCCCAGCACAGACACCCCGACTAGGCCAGCACCAAGCCAGATGCCCTTGCCCAGATCCCTCCTTCCTCGCCCCTCTCGCCACACCCACCTCCCAGGGACTGTCTCTAACTCTCAGTTACCATATCTTTGGTTACGTGTATGTCTTGGCCATGGGTGGGAGGGTAGCTGACGGACGTCTTCTCCTTTATGCCCTGAGTGGAATAGTTGGTGGACATCTTCTCCTTTATGCCCTGGGAGGCCTCTTCTTCTGTCTGAAAGGTGAGTGATTGCCCTCTGAAAGTGTCACTGCATCTCATTCTGAGTCCCTGTTCCCCTCTTCCTTCCTATTTTCCCTCTCCATCACAATGCCTCATATTCACACACATACCCTCCACATCTCTCCTGCCGCAAGCCCTCTATGGCAACCTCCAGTGAAGTCCCAGGGGCCTCCCCATGGTGTGAGATGTCCTTGAACTAAAAGTGACACTGCTCCTTAATCCAGAGTACATGGGAAGCAGACCAGGGTTAGTGATGACACTAACACATTTCTTCTTGGGACAGAGGCCCCAAGACATTTGTGTGGATGAGACTCAACTCCAGGCAGGGTATGTAGCAATGAACTTGGGTTCTATGTAGAAGGGAGCCCAGACCCCCACCCCACTGAGACCGGCTCTCTAGAACTTTGGATGCCCTAAGTCACAGAGCAATTACACTCACTTTTTTCAACCAATGCTGTACTACAGCTACAGCCTCGCTCTCCACAACATCAATGTCCTGGAACAAATTGGTAAGCTGGTTACCCCAGAAACCCAGCTCCCCACCCACCCCTGACTCTGGTTCAAAGTTACATTCTTGTAAGCCCTCTCTGAGTGCAGCAGGGGCACAGAGGAGAGAGAACAGATGAACAGATAAGATACACTTCCGAGTCGATGGGCACTTGGGCTTCTTCCATGACTTGGCTGTTATGAACTGAGCTGCAATGAACAATCTGGTGCAAACACCTTTGTTATAAAGTGATTTTTGGTCTTTTGGATGCCACTCCCTCATCCACAGCACTTCTGCTACAAGAAAACCACTGGATCCAAACTCTTTTGAAAAAAAGAATACACTACCAGAGGTCTGTCCAATAAAGTTGTTTGATGTGAAATAAAAAAGAAAAGAAAAAAAGAAACACTTCCAGGTGGCTACTGCCAGCTCTGCTTACCGAACTGGTTATTGGTGGGAAGGGGAGCCCCACACCTTTCCGGGCGAGAATGTACACAATCCACGATGTAATTATCATCTCTGGACTTCCGTCAGACCTCCTTCTTGGCTCCCTCCTTCCATTGAAGCTGCCCAAGAACTCCTGTGGGTCAAGGAGGCCTTTGAAGGGAGGTAGGCACCTGATTGGCCGAGTGCTGGTGATGTGACAATGATCTCCCAGGGTCAGAAAAGAGACAGGAAAGGAGGTCAGGAGGGTTTGTCCTTAGTGACGGTCATAGCTCAGAAATGGACAGATGAGAGGATGGTGGGGGCAGGGCCCAAAGAGGACACAAAAAGGAAGTGACTAAAACCACAAAGAGAGAGCCTCAGGGTGGGGAGGTGTAGTGCAGGGTTGGTGGCTGGTCACCCAGTCCCGAGCAATGCCGAAGCAAAAGAAACTTCACAAATCAAAGAAGCAAATTTGGGGCAAAATGACCTGGGGCCCTCTAGACATTTATTCGAACCCACACCACAGGTATTTCCTATTCTTATCTTCATATGTTAGGGGGAAACAGCTTGTTGCCCTCAAGAAAACATCAAAGGGGGTGCACAATTCTCAATAAGGACAGCTTTTCATTTTTCGTCTACTTTGTCTACACAAGTGATTCACATCATTAAAAACATAATCCAAACAGTAAGAGGTAACAGAGTCAAAAGTGAAAACACCGTTTGCTGAAAGCATGTTTCCTATGATTCCATTTCAATTCTCCCATGGGGAGCTGCCTTGTTGGAAGGACAATCATGTGAAAATGGGACAGGGATCCTGTTGTGCCTTCAGAGTTAGGGGCAAAAATTAACAGCCACTGTTTCCATCAAGAACCTCTACCAGGACACTGAAATTCACAACATCCCAGAACACCCTGAACATCTGCTCTCAAACGTAGTTATAGCTCAGGCTCAGCGCCTGTGGCTCAATGGGCTAAGGCACCTGCCATGTACACCTGAGCTGGAGGGTTCGAATCCAGCCCGGGCCACTAAACAACAATGACGGCTGCAACCAAAAAATGGCTGGGCATTGTGGTGGGCACCTGTAGTCCCAGCTACTCGGGAGGCAGAGGCAGGAGACTCACTTGAGCCCAGGAATTGGAGGTTGCTGTGAGCTGTGATGCCACAGCACTCTATCCAGGGTGACAGCTTGAGGCTCTATCTCATAAAAAAAAAAAAAAAAGTAGTTATAGCTCAACCCTGAGACTATTTTCAAAGTCTCAGAAGCCAGAGCTATAATCATGTCTCTACCACTAACTTGTTATTTGCCTTGGACCTAATCATTTGTCTCTCTGGTCCAAGTTTCTTTGTCTTAAAATGAAAGGGAAATAATAGTGTCTCTAGTTTTCTTCCATCTCCATTTTCCCATTCTCTTTCTTCTCAGGATAGAGAAAATCTTTATTACTCTTCCAATTCCCCTAATATAGCCTCTACGCCTCCTCACTCTCAGCAAACCACCTCAATTTTGTATCTTCCCCATGTTGGTCAGAATAGGTGAGGACCAGGCTCTGCTGAGGGTGAGGTAAGGAACCAACCTCCAAATCAAAAAGGTTTATTTCTCACTCTCAGAGTCAATCTTCAGAGTAGTTGAGCTTTGTACAGAGACTCAGAGACCCAGAAAACATCCATCCCATGGCTCAACCATTGCCCAAGCAGGGGAAGAGAAGGCAGGGAGGGGTCATCAGCCCTCGTGTGCTTCAGCTCAGAGACTCCTACTTACAGGTTTGGGCCCATAAATAGATAGATAGTCACTTGGGCTAGTCACGTGGCCAGTCATGGGGCTAGTCACGTGGCCCCGATCTATCTCCAGGAGAGACTGGAAATTGCAAAACAGCCAGTGAAATTACTTGCTAACATCTCTGTTTCTGTTGCTATTCTCTAAAAACCGCTTTTGACCTTAATTTTGAATTCAAAACCAGCCTGGGCAACAGAGAGAGAGCCCATCTTCATAAACAAAAAAAAACCCAAAACTATATGAAAAGATACATTCAGGGAAGTTCCATCTCCTCCATCCCTTCAACCCTGTTCTAAGTCACTTAAGTAACGTTTTCATTCATTTTAGGCTGTATATTTTGTGTCTATGCTATCAAAAGGACAGCTAGTCTTGGTTCTATATATAAAAACTAGTCTTGGTTCTATATTACTACATTATGAAATGCATACAGTAAAATGTACAAATATATGCATAGCTCAGAAAAATTTTTACACAAATATGCACACCTGTTTAACTACCTCACAGATAAAGATGCATAACATCTTTAATACCTCAACAGATCTCCAGTGAATACGCTATGCTTATCCCAAGGTAACCAGCATTTTTACCTCTGTCATCACAGACAAGTTTTTCCTAGAAAAATATGAGGGTTGTCCTGAAAGAATCCAGCCACAGAATGTGGAAATATAAATAGTATTAACAATTGGTCAGATGCTTTCTGAACACCCCATACTCTTTTCTCTTTGGCGTCCTTCACTGAATATTTTGGTTTGGGGGGGTGTTTGGGTTTTTTTTTTACATTTCCAGTTATAATTAGGTTACATTGTTTACATTTGTTGGGTAAAGTTCCTGTTGTATCTGCACCCCTCTCCCAGGAGGTGAACCATATACCCTTGCATTGTGCCCATTAGGGGGAAGACACCAATCCTCCTCCCTTCTCCCCTCTCATTGCTCCCCAATCCTCCTTCCTTTCCCCCTTCTGCCAACTTGAATTGAATTGAGTGTTTTCTCTTGTGTGGGCATGTATCAGGTTGCCTCCTGGCTTCATGTTAGTATCGAGTACATTGGATGCTTGCTTTTCCCTTCTTGTGATACTTTACTAAGTAGAATGTTCCCCAACTCCATCCAGGTTAATACAAAAGACGTAAAGTCTCTGCCTTTTCTAAAGCTGAATAGTACTCCATAGTATATATACACCAGAGTTTATTAATCCATTCATGTGCAGATGGGCACTTGAGTTGATTCCATATCTTGGTGATTATAAGTTGAGCTGTGATAAACATTCTGGTACAAATGTCCTTATGGCGAAATGATTTTTTTTTTCTCTGCTGGTTAGATACTTAGTAATGGGATTAAAAGCATTTCCACTTAAAACTGAAATTAGAAGAAAAGGACATTCACTGTCACCACTACTGTTCAACATAGTGCTGGAAGCTCTAGCCAATGCAATCAGAAAAGAGAAAGATATTAAGAGCATTCAGATGGGGGAAGAGGAAGTCAAACTCTCAATCTTTACTGATGATATGATATTATACTTAGAGAACCCCCGAGACTCAACCAAAAGACTCCCAGAAGTTATCAATAAATACAATAACATTGTGGGGTATAAAATCAATGTCCACGAATCAGCAGCCTTGGTATATATTGCTAACAATCAAGTTAAGAAGCAAATCAAGGACAGAATAACCTTCACAACAGCTTCAAAGAAAATGAAATATCTGGGAATAATTCTAGCAAAGGAGGTGAAGGATCTCTACAGAGAGAATTATGAAACACTGAGAAAATAGAAGTTACTAACAAATGGATGAACATACATGGTCTCAGCTGTGAATAATCAACATCATTAAAATTATCTATACTACCCAAAACAATCTACAGACTTAATGCATCCCCATTAAAATACCAACATCATACTTTAGAGAACTGGAAAAATTAGTTCCTCATTTTGTATCGAAACAGAAAAAAAACATGTATAGCCAAGGCAGTTGTTGGCAATAGAAACAAACCTGAAGACATCACTTTACTGGCTTCAGATTATAAGTTCACAATGATCAAAACAGCATGGTATTGGCACAAAAATAAAAACAGAGACATATGGAATAGAATAGAAAACCTGGAGATGAAACCAGCCTCCTATTATCATCTGGCCTTTGGTAAACCAAACCAAAGCATACACTGGGACAAGAACCCCTATTCAATAAATGGAGCTGGGAGAACTGGATAACCACGTGTAAAAGATGGAAACTGGATCCACATCTCTCACCACTTATAAAAACTGACTCGAGATAGACAAGAGATTTAAATCTAAGACATGAAATGATAACAATCCTGGAAGACAGTGCAGGCAAAACTCTTGAGGATATTGGTCTGGGGAAAAATTTTATGAAGACGACTCCATGAGTAATTGCAACAACAACAAAAATAAATAGATGGGAATTAAGCTAGAAAGCTTCTGCACAGCTAAAAACACAAAGCTAACATACAGTTTTCAGAATGGAAAAAGATATTTGCAGGTCATGAATTTGACAAAGGTTTGATAACCAGAATCTACAGAGAATTCAAATTAATCAACAACAACAACAACAAAAAAAAAAACAGTCCCATTTGTAAGTGGGCAAGAGATATAAACAGAATCTTCTCTGAAGAAGACAGATGAATGTCTAACTAAAACATGAAAAAATGCTTTTTGTCCCTAATCATCAAAGAAAAGCAAATCAAAACCACCCTGATATATCACCTAACACCAGTGAGAGTAGCCCACATCATAAAATCTCAAAGCTGTAGTAGATGCTGGCAAGGGTGTGGAGAAAAGAGAATGCTTTTCACTGTTGGCGAAATTGCGCCCTAATACAGCCTTTTTGGAAAGAAGTATGGAGAACCTTCAAAGAACTAAAAGTAGACCTTCCATTTGATCTTGTTTATCATTCTTAAGTATGCATTCTTTTTAATGCAATTGTCAATGGAATTCTTTCCTTAATTTCACTTTCGGATTGTTCATTGCTAGTGTATAGAAGTATAGTGGGTTTTTGAATAATGATCTCATTTTCTGCAATTTTGCTGAACTCATTTATTGTATTCGTTTTGTAATGGTTCCCTTAGAATTTCTATACACAAAACCAGGTCATCAGCAAACAGAAAATTTTCCTCCTTCCTTTCCAACCTGAATGTCTTTCATCTCTTTTTCTTGCCTAAGTGTTCTGGCTACACATTATTAAATAGAAGTGGAGAAAGCAAACATCCTTTTCTTGCTCCTGATTTTAGGTAAAAAGCATGGTTTTTCCTTATTAAGTATAGTGTTTGATGAGTTTTTTTGTGGATACCTTTTATCAGGTTGAGAAAGTTCACTTTTATTCCTAGTTTTTTGAGTGTTCTAATCATCAACGAGCATTGGATTTTGTTGAATGCTTTTTCTGCATTTACTGAGGTGATCCTGTGTTTTGGGGGTTTTATTCTATTAATGGCCTGTATTACATTAGTTTTTGATTTTCAGATTTAAACCAACCCCTGGGATAATCCCACTGGTCACAGAATATAATCCTTTTTATATGTACTAAATTCAGTTTGCTAGTATTTTATAGAAGATTTTTATTCCTATAAGAAGTATTGGTGAATAGTTTTATTTTCTTGTGATGTTCTTGTCCTATTAAGGTAATGTTGAACTCATATAATAAATTGGGATATATTCCATTTCTCTCCCCTATGTTTTAGAAGTTTGTAAGATCTTTAAATATTTGGTGTTATAGACTTAACTTTTTCAGAAATGACAAACTTTTTCCTATAGCATTTTACATTCTCATCAGTAGCATGTAAAGGTTCAAGTTTCTCAGTATTCTCACCCCATTTGCATTGCATTTTTCACCAAGGCCATTCTTATTGGTGTGTATATCATCTCTCTTATTTGCATTTTTCTGATAGCTTATGATGATGATAATCTCATTATATGTTTATTAGCTACATATATTAGTTGGCATAATATGCAAATCTTTTAAAAATATTTGGTTGTCCTCATTGAGTGTTAAGAGTTATATATTCTGAATGCAAGTCCTTTATCCAATGAATGATTTGCAAATACTTTCTCCCAATCTGTGGCCCATCTTTTCATTTTCTTCATGTTATCTTTTGAAATTGAAAAGGTTTTAATTTTGATGAAGACAAGTGTCTTTTTCACTAACAGAATTATATTTTTGGCATCATATCTAGGAACCCTTTCCTCAGTCCAAGGTTATGAAACATGTTTTCTATTTCCTTCTAAAGACTTTATAGACTCAGCAGCTGTGGCTCAAATGACTAAGGCGCGAGCCACGTACACCTGAGCTGGTGGGTTCAAATCCAGCCCCGGGCCTGCCAAACAATGACAGCTGCAACCAAAAAATAGCCAGGCTTTGTGGCAGGCACCTGTAGTCCCATCTACTTGGGAGGCAGAGGCAGGAGAATCGCTTGAGCCCAGGAGTTGGAGGTTGCTGTGAGCTGTGATGCCACAGCACTCTACCCAGGGTGACAGCTTGAGG
>CAUYON010129403.1:0-11509 GCA_963573935.1 Arctocebus calabarensis
TAAAAAAGATGGAGACTTTACATCCTTTGTATTAACCTGGATGGAAGTGGAAAACATTATTCTTAGTAAAGCATCACAAGAATGGAGACACATAAATCCTACTTATTCAGTTTTGATATGAGGATGATTAATGACCTAGTACACGTGGGGGGCAGGGGCAGGGGAGGGCAGAGAGAGAAAGAAGAAGGGGGGGAAAGGAAGAGCCGAGAGGAGGAAGGAGAGAGGGAGTGGGAGAAGGGAAGAGCAGAGAAAGGGAAGGAGGGTGGGGGTGGGGTCTTGGTGTGTGACATACCTTTTGTGGACAATTGTAAGAGGGACTTTGCCTAACAATGCCATCAGTGTAACCTGGTTTCTTGTACCCTCAATGAATCCCCAACAATAACGAAAAAAAAGCAAACAAATACTCTTTGTAATTATTATAACAATAAGACTTACTTTCAATACAAAGACTGGATGGTTGGTATGAACCATTAGATTTAACAAGCATCGTTTGTAATTGCGTTTTGCATATTTTTTGTTTGGGTATCTTCCACCTCATTAGGAAGCTCAGTGGCTTGGAGTTCTTCAGTGGTTTCTCCTTTCTCTAACTCTGAATCACCTTCACAGAAATCTGGAAATAAAGGGCGTCCAAATGGGAGCAGGTGAATCATCACTACGTCCTCATCTCCAGCTACATGGCCTTCTGCATCATGGTCCCCTGCCTGACCGGAGCCAGTCCACGATGTCTCCGGCCATCTTCCTGGTAGTTTACTGTCCATGCACTGCTGATATCCAGACTCCAGTTCTTCATAAATTTTCTTGTCTTCTTCCCCTGTTCGAAAGTGAGATGTTGACTGCCGATCTCCTATAATCAGATCACCAGTTTGTCCTTTTTCCCTGAACCCATCAGCCTCAAGGATTTTTGTTTTCGGGTGGCGCCTGTGGTTCATGGAGTAGGGCGCCGGCCCGTATACCGAGGGTGACAGGTTCAAACCCGGCCCCGGCCAAACTGCATCAAAAAATAGCCGGGCGTTGTGGCGGGCGCCTGTGGTCCCAGCTACTCGGTAGGCTGAGGCAAGAGAATCGCCTAAGCCCAGGAGTTGGAGGTTGCTGTGAGCTGTGACTTTACGGCACTCTACAGAGGGCAATAGAGTGAGACTCTGTTTCTACAAAAAAAAAAAAAAAAAAAGAATTTTTGTTTTCTCTCCTCAGTACCCAAGTCTGCTGCTTCCCAATTGCTCAATCAGTGTTTGTCCTCGAGACTGACCTCTTGGTCCCCATGGTGAAGCTCTGCCAGCTCCCCAGGTTGCGGTCAGCGAGCGCTGGGGCTGTCCTTGGCCGCACCTGCCGCCCACGGTCCAGCGCCCAGCAGCGCTGCTCCGGTGGTGGCGCTTCTCCTGTAGTGGCCTTTTTAATGCTAAAGCCCCTAGACACTAGACAATAAACAAATCTGTTTGGTTCTGTTTCCCTAATTTATTTGACCATTTAAACGTTGTTTTTGGTTTTGGAATAGTACTTCTTAACATCCTGTGGAAGGAGTATTCCAAGAAATCGTTTTTAGAAAACAACTTCATTATCACACATTGCGTAAAAGCTTCCGTGTCTTTCATGATATTGACAGTTTAAAAGTCAACAGGCAATTAATTTGTAGAATGTCCCTCTATTCAAGTTTGTCTTACATTTCTCATAATTCAGTTACATTTATTTATTTATCTATTTATGTAGAGGTGTAGACAGAAGCTATGCTATGTTCTCTGGTGCACCACCAAGAGGCAACAATGTTAATTCCTACTATTTCAATGAGTGTTGCCTTTATATCATTTGGTTAAGATGGTGTCTGTGAAAATTTCTTTACTGTAAAATTAATAGGCTTTTTGTGTTGATTAAAAGTTTTGCATCAGTATTTTGTAGAGAGCTCTTTTGGTGTTATGTAAATATCCTGTCCATCATTTCTTTTTCTGTTTTCTGTTGTTGTTTTGAGACAGGATCTCACTTTGAGTGTGCCATGGTGTCACAGCAACCCCACACTCTTGGCCTCCAGCAATCCTCTTCCCTCAGCCTCCCAAGTAGCTGGGGCTACAGGCAATGGCCACAACACCTGGCTACTTTTACAGATGAGGTCTTGCCTTCTAGTTCAGGCTGGTCTCAAACTCCTGAGTTCAAGTGATCCACCCACCTTGGCCTCCCAGAGTGCTCATCATAATTTCTTCCAGTAATTTTATCATCAATTGTTGACTCTTACCTAAAACAACTGTTACTACAATGGTTGACGAATGGCACCATTCCAGTGGTTGCAATATTCCTTCCACCTTTATTAGTTGTGGTTCTTATTACAAGGTGAAGCTTTCCCTTCTCCTTATTTATTTAAGAATTCACACATATTTATATGAGAATGGCTCATGGACGATAAGATGATAAAATATCATCATTATCTCATGGATGATAAAATATCATCATTTTATTCCATGGATGATAATCTGTTGCTTTTCACTATTTATTTTGTTCATTTATTTCATTATGTTTATGTTGTTCCAGATCTCATCATTCTTTGTGTACTTTCTTAATTTCATGCTAAACAAAATGATTTTGTGATTTCCTTCTTCCAACCCCCAAATTGGCCATTTCTTCAAGGATTTCTGGATCCTGTTAGTAGACAATGGTGTTCGAAAGCTACTCTCTGCACTGGCGTGCTAGCTGGGGTCACTCCTGCTAAGAAATCTGCTTCCAGGTTGAGTTTTCTGTTTTTCTGTTAATTCCCTCCCCAACAGCAAAAAACCCAGCTCCCACTATCTCAGTGTGCTCATTCAACCTTCCTGTATGCCAGCAGTCTCCCACTGTAAACCGTCTTGCAGACCAAGGTATTATTGACCTTAGTGAAGGCCATTGTCTAGTGGAAATGAGGCTTCTTCTAACCAGCTAGCCCCATTTCTCTTCCTACTATAACTGGAAAATGCATTATACAAAGCAGTAGAGATTTTTCTCTAACTAATTCCTATTCTTTATGCAGGAAAGTATATATGAAATTTGGGATTCCATTTATGAATTATTATAAGACAAATACATTTTACTTCACAATCAATTCTATAAGTATTATATTACAATTGTAATTTCTTTCTAATCTGAAATTTCTGGCTGAATTTCTGGTTTGTTAAGATATGATGAAATATTTGCTCACCTACTTTCTGGATACACAATTTGACAAAAGAAGCCTGATCAAAAGGGAAAAAATTAGTGAGAATTTTAAAAATTATATTAACCACAGGTATAAATTATGTTTTTAGGAAGTGATTTATTTTTATTTTTTGGATGATTAAATTATTCACTATTTAGAAAGCTGGACAACTAGTACATGGTAAACACTTAATACATTTTATCTATTATCCTTATTATTAGTTAGCAGTAGCAGTATTATAAAAATACAGACACTGTCAGATATGTTTCCTCACCTTTAAGGGGAAAAAAATGTTAAAATTAAGACAACAGATTTAATCCATTATCTTAAGTCCTATAACAAATTTCATTAATTTAACAAGCATTTATTGAGGCTCAGTGCCTGTAGCACAGTGGCTAGGGTGCCAGCCACATGCACCGGAGCTGGTCGGTTTGAATCCAGTCCGGCCTGCCAAACAACAATGACTACAACCAAAAAGTAGCTGGGCATTGTGGTAGGTGCCTGTAGTCCCAGCTATTTGGGAGGCTGAGGTAAGAGAATCTCTTAAGCCCAAGAGTTTGAGGTTGCTGTGAGCTGTGATGCCACGGCACTAACCCAGGGTGACAGCTTGAGACTCTGTCGCAAAAAAAAAAAAAAATTATGATACCCACTACGTGGAAAACACTGAATTTACATCTGCAACAAGAGAAACATTGTGGAGTTTTCCAAGTTTATTAAGCTAAGCTAATCTGTTTTTTTATAAAGTTAGAAAACTTTTCCTGACATCTCCACAGGAGGAAGGGACAGAAAAAGGTCACATGTACATAATACAGGTGGGAAGCCACCTTCCCGGATCACACATCAGGTTTTTTTTTGGAGACAGAGCCTTAAGCTGTCACCCTGGATAGAGTGCGGTGGCATCACAGCTCACAGCAACCTCCAATTCCTGGGCTCAAGTGAGTCTCCTGCCTCTGCCTCCCAAGTAGCTGGGACCACAGGCGCCCACCACAACGCCTGGCCATTTTTTTGGTTGCAGCTGTCATTGTTGTTTGGTGGGCCCAGGTTGGATTTGAACCCGTCAGCTCAGGTGTATGTGGCTGGCGCCTTAGCCGTTGAGCCATAGAGCCCGAGCCCACACATCAGTTTAGTTATCATGTTATAGCTAGAAATATAACTGAGAGACTCAGTGTCACATCCAGCATGGCCTTTCAGGAACTTCAGCCCCATTTCTGAAGTACCTCTGTGTTCCAGAACAGGCTTTCTTTGTTTGTCTTGCTATAGTACATCCATTATGTATGTCTAACATTGAAGAGATCCATCAAAATTAAAATTATACTCAGAATCCTAAAAAGTGGTAGTTAATCAATCTCTTCTTTTTTCTTTCTTTTTTTTCTTTTGTCTTATCTTCTATTCCTAGGAAGTGATTTCAAAAAGGTAATGAAAGTCTCATATCTCACTTTTTTTTTTTTTTTGAGACAGAGCCTCAAGCTGTCACCCTGGAGAGAGTGCCATGGCATCACAGCTCACAGCAACCTCCAATTCCTGGGCTCAAGTGAGTCTCCTGCCTTCATCTCCCAAGTAGCTGGACTACAACGCCCGGCCATTATTTGGTTGCAGCCGTCATTGTTTGGCGGCCCCGGGCTAGATTCGAACCTGCCAGCTCAAGTGTATGTGGCTGGCGCCAAGCCCACATCTCACCTTTAACTCAGTAAGTATGTTCTGAAATATTTACCATGTTATTTTAATCTTTGTTGTAATTGATAACCATAATTTGGACCTCGTTGGGTGTGGTGGTTCATGCTTGTAATGTCAGCACTCTGAGAGGCCAAGGTGAGAGGATCCCTTTAGCTCAGGAGCTTGAGACCAGCCTGAGCAAGAGTAAGACCCCCATCTCTACTAAAAATAGAAAACTTAGCTGGGCATGGTGAGGGGTGTCTATAGTTTTAGCTACTCTGAGGCAGGAGGATTGCTTGAACCCAGAAGTTAGAAGTTGCTGTGAGCTAGGCTGATGCCATAGCACTCTAGTCTGAGCAACAGAGTAAGATTTTCTGTCAAAACAAAACAAAACAAATCTCTGATGCACGCAAGCATTACAGTTTAAAAAGCACCTGACATGGCTGGGCTCCTGGCACTCTGGGAGCCCAAGGAAACCAGCCTGAGCAAGAGTGAAACCCCACCTCTACTAAAAATAGAAAAACTAGCTGGATGTCATGGTAGGCACCTTTATGGTTCCAGCTACTGAGGAGGCCAAGGCAGGAGGATCACTTGACCCCAAGAGTGTGAGGTTGCTGTGAGCTTGGCTGACACAGCAGCTCCCTACCCAGATTGACAGAGTGAGTAAGACTCTGTCTCAACAAAACAAACAAACAAAAAACCCTAACTCTAAGAAATTTTTCATCTGTTAGTACAGATTTAGCGGAAAAAGAGAGAGAAGAAAAGTTTTTCATTTTCCACAATCGCCCCAAAAGTTTTCCTATTCTTACATAAGTATCTCATTCTCGCAGTGTCTCAGTTTCAAAACTTTAAAGTCATCTTTTATTTTTCCCTTTTCTATCACATTTAACCCATCACCAATTTGTGGTTTCTTCTGTGACATTTTCAAGGACCAGGGCCAGGACACAGCCCTTCACCATCTCACACCTGAATAATGCATTTATTATTTAATTTGTCTTTCTCTGTACCCTTCCAAACCCGTTTTTTATGTGAATTTTGAAATAGTATTTCTTACAATCCTTACACTAGCGTTTAAAGTCTCCAAGTTGGTTGTTTGCTCAGTCCTTCACTCTCATCCCATCTACTTGCTCACACTAACCAAAGTGACATGCTCATGTCTTCCCAAGTGCCACATTCCATCTTCCTTGCTTACATCCTTCCCCACTTTCTGAAATGCCTCTTTCTTCTTATACACCACTTAACCTTACCTCTTTTTCAAAAGTAAGTTCAAGTTCCTGCATGGTAGCTCACACCCATAATCTCAGCACTTTGGAAGACTGACGTGGGAGATTGCTTGAGGTCAGAAGTTCAAGATCAGACTGGGAGACAATTTTGGGGGGGAGACAAAAAAATTTAAAAATTAGCTGGGTGTGATAGCAATGTCTGTATTCCCAGCTACTTGGGAGGCTGAGGCAGGAGGATCGCTTTGCTCAGGAGTTTGAAGTTGCTGTGAGCCAGGCTGATGCCACCACAGAGTAAGACCTTGTCTCGGAAAAATAAAAAATAAAAAGGTATAATTCCTCAAAAAATAGTTTCAGAGGTAGGATCCCCTCCCATCTTTTCCCTGTCTCTTTCCAGAGTCAGACACATGTCTGGTGACCCTAAATGAAGACACCCAGCCTTTTAGCAAGGCTCTGGCAGGCCTTCCACAAGAGAAGGGCAGACCACCCAGAGAGCCTCTTTCTTCTCTTTCCATTCTGAGCCCTCAGTGTTGGGAACCCCAACTCCATCTGAAGGAGGCAGACTAAATCAAAAGACTGACAAGAGTCACAAGCAGCAGTGGGTCAAGAGAAAGGGAGGTTGCAAGGAGAGAGGGTGAGACACACTAGCTGTTGGGAGGAGGCCTCTCTGCTAAAGGAGTAGTGGTGAGGTTGTAACCAAGCTTCAGGGAGAGAATTTGGGGGAGGAGAAACTGACAGAAGAAACAGTCATTGCTCCTGTATCTCCAATGCTAGAAGTAAGAAGCAATTTTGTACAGTCTTGCAAACTCTGTGACTCTGCCCTTCTTGGTAAGGCCAAGTAGTAAGGTGACTTGGGGACAAGCATAGAACTATCTCTGCATTTCTAGAATATGATAGTATGTATCAGTCAGGATGGGGGCTGGAAATAGATGACACACAAAGAATTTCACTGAAGGGTTTAGAGGTGTGGGCTAATTCCACCTATTTTTAGAGGAGCGGGCAGAGCTAAGGGCCCAAGAAAGACTATTCCGTATCCAGGGATCAACCACAGCTAAAGGCTGTCACCACTACAGACCCCAAGAGATAAGGAAGCCATGGGAGAGCCACCTGGGAGGACCTGTGGCCCTGCCAGAAACACGCAGGGGGCTGGGACCGAGTTCCCATCTCTCTCCCTCTTCCCAGCACCAGGATCAGGGCCTCTCTGTCCATTCCCAGTGAGAAGCAGCAGAATAAGGGAGCACGGGGGCCTGCTGTCCTTGGAGATCATTCTTTCAGGGCACAGAGGATGAGCCTGACACGTGCAGTGCTGAGTCACAGTGGCTGTTCTCTCCTCTGTGTCCCATCACACTTCAATGCTCAGCAGCCTTGCTTCCCATCTCAGCAGCCACCTCGCAAGTGCTTTCCAAGGCAGACACTTTGAGACGACACACAAATCAATCAGGTATGAGCCCCTTTAGGAGTTCATATCTGACAGTGACCTTTAGACACTAGAATTGGTTACTTTACATTGTTTTATCTTTTTTAGTGGGTGCGGTGAGTTGGATTTTTTCAGATTTCAGGAGGAGAGATGTGTTCAAGTGTTCTGGATGCGTCTGTGCCGTGGTGAATCCAGGACTCCACCACCTTCACTCGCTTTGTGAACATCTCCTCTGACTCCACCTTCAGGGCTTTGTGAACATCTCCTCTGACTCCACCTTCACTCGCTTTGTGAACATCTCCTCTGACTCCACCTTCAGGCGCTTTGTGAACATCTCTGCATGCCACTGCTGCTCTCTGCTCCCAACTCCTGTCTCCCACTCTTCTTACTCAGCTTCCCCTTTCTCTAGCTACTGTCCCCTACATCTGTCTCACTTCTAGATTCCCTGAAAGAGAATTGGGTTGAACCAGTTTATACCTCTCTGTCCCTGCTAGATGGAATACTGCTATAGCCACCTCAAAAGGCATGTTTTTCTTTGTGGGCAGCCTACGGCAGAGACCTGAGCAGCCAGATCACACGAGACAAGCCTAATAACTGCAATGAGCACCTGTCATTCATGGCTGCGTCAGACCTTCTAGACACTGTCTCCCCATTATCAGAGTCCTTCGGTAGAAATCTTGCCTTCTCCATGCAGAAATTCTCCCAGTGTTCCTTCTTGTGAGGGTACAGATGTGTGATATAGGTCCTGCTAATCAGATTCAAGCCTTTCTTTCAAAATGGAGTTACATAAGGGAAAGGGGGGAGAACAGGTCATGAATTTTATAGATGCAGATCCTGGCAAAGATGCTGGGGCACTGAAGCTGGTGATACAAACCATGGAAACAAACGAAAAAATGGACAACCACGTCTACTCTTATTGTATATACCATTTCCAGACAACCATTAGCTTCCTGAGGATGAAATCTTCTCAGAGAGGAAAAGTCCTCAAAATAGTTTCTGACATCTTGCAGCCAGAGACAATTTTTCAAAATGCAATTTGGATAACTACCCTGCCAAGGCTCTCATGTGCGGGTGGTGCCTATGGCTCAGTGAGTAGGGCGCCAGCCCCACATATCGAGGGTGTCTGGTTCAAACCTAGTCCCAGCCAAACTCCAACAGAAAATAGCCCAGCGTTGGGGTGGTCACCTGTAGTTCCACCTACTTGGGAGGCTGAAGCAAGAGAATCACCCAAGCCCAAGAGCTGGAGGTTGCTGTGAGCTGTGATGCCACAGCACTCTACCAAAGGAGACAAAGTAAGACTCTGTCTCTAAAAGTAAAAAATAAATAAAGGCTCTCATGTTCCTCTGCCATGGCCAAAGGAAGATATGGCTGGACTTTTCTACTGTTCCAGGAGGATGAGAGACAGGGCAGAGCTCAGGGAATGGGGGGAGGCACCTACATACAGCAACTGACCTCCAGCGGTCACACAGATATATGGAGCTTGCCCAGCCCAACCTACATCAGCTAGTCCCCAGCTGACCCCAAAACACATGAAAGGTCCCACTCAGATTAGGAGAGTCATCCATTCCAGTGCAGATCAGCCAACCTCCAGGCATTGCTGAGACACATAAGCAAGGCCAGCTGAGCCCAGAAGACTTATTCATCCCCACCCATTTAAAATCTACTGACCCCGGCTAACCCTTAGTCTCATTGTCAAAAAGGCCAATCTTCTAACAGACCAGACTATGGGTCTGGTCTCCTATGACCATATGGGTCTCCTATGGCTCAAGGACCAGGTTTTATATTGTGGAGATGCTTAGGTGACCCAATACTGTAAGGAGAATGCCATCTAGCACCCAGAGCTGCCCATGGGTACCATCCTGAGCAGCAGCAGTCCAAAGGTTTCTGTGTCATCAAACATGTCACCATTACATGCAGGAATCATTTGAAAATAATGCTTCCTTTCTCCATTGGACTACACATTCTAGAAATGTAGACTGAAAACACCACCTAGTTTGTGTTAGCTTTTTCTTTAGTTTTTTGAGATAGAGTCTCACTCTTCCCCCAGACTAGAGTGCAGTGGCATTAGCCTAACTCACTGCAAACTCCTGGGTTTGAGTGATCCTACTGCCTCAACCTCCCGAGGAGGTTGGACTAGGGGGCACCTGCCACAAGGCCTGGCTAGTTTTTCTATTTTTAGTTGAGATGGGGTCCTCACTCTTGCTCAGGCTGGTCTTGCACTCCTGAGCTCAAAGTATCCTCTACCTCAGCCTCCCAGAGTGTTAGGATTATAGGCTTGAGACACTGCACCTAGCCTGTGTTACTTTTTTAAAGGTAAAACTAGTGAAGTATGTGAAAACTAGTGAAGCCCTCTGTAGGGCTCTCTACAACCCTATAGTATCCTTTCCCACTTATCTTGATAGGATAGACAAAAAACAAGGAAGAAGCTGAAGATAGGGAGTTTTCTGTGACATTTGAGGTCAGAATAAAGCCTCCAGGACCTCAAAATAAATAAATGAATGAGAATGAGCGTGGTGGCTCATGCCTGTAATCCTAGCACTCTGGAAGGCAAAGGTGGGAGGATCACTTGTGCCCAGGAATTCAAAATTGGCCTGAGCAAGACCAAGAACTCATCTCTACAAAAAAAATAGAAAAATTAGCCAGGCATTGTGCCAGATACCTGTGGTCTTAGCTATTTGGGAAGCTAAGGCAGGAGGATGGTTTGAACCCAGGAGTCTGAGGTTGCTAGGAGCAAGGCTGACACCATTGTACTGTAGTCCAGAAGTGTTTACAGTCTCCCCTTCCCCACCTCCACTGAGGTCTATGTGTACGGCCCAGCCACTGGTTTGGTTTTGGGTGGGATGCTCACTGGTTTTCTCTGCACCTGATATATCTGGTAGGATCCTTACAACTTGAAAGGTTGAGAGTGATGGTGGTGATGCTCTGGGTCATACCTGCCCTGGGTAACACTGTGCCAGATGGTGGGAACACAGTCAGGGGATCTCATCCCAGGCCCAGGTCTTCATGGACTGCTATGGGAAATGATGGTATTTCATAGCCATATTTTAATTACTTGAAACCTACTTTATATACATAGACATAAAGAACTGGCTACTGGAATTTTTTGCCCTTTTGGACAAAGACATCAAATTTTTGACAAGCTTAGCCTTATTCAAAAAGAATTTAGAAAAGGCTGTACATTGTATGACGCCAACTATATGACATTCTGGAAAAGGAAAAACTATGGAGATAGTCAAACATATCAGGAATTGAGAGGCAGGGGGGTTAAATAGGCAGAGCACAGAGGATTTTTAGGGCAGTGAAATTATTCTATTCAAAAAACAAGGAAGAAGCTGAAGATAGGGAGTTGTCTCATTCTTCAATGGTGAGTACATGATGTAATACATACTCTTATTCATTTCCCAAAACCCAAATAATGTGCAACACCAAGGATGAGCCCTAATGTAAGCTGTGTACTCTGGGTGAACAATCAACCTCCTGTGCTGTGGAGAGTCGGTGGTGCGGGAGATAGTGGGAACAAGGGTGTACGAAATGCTCTGTGCATTCTGCTTAATTTTGCTATGGATTCAAAACTGCTCTAAAAAATAAAGTTTATGAATTAAAAAAAATCTGAACTTATAGAAAATTTGCAAGTACCAAAACCTTTAAAAAATAAAAAAACTTAAACTGGCAAGGCACCCGTGGCTCCACGGGCTAAGGCGTCAGCCACGGACACCTGAGCTGGCGGGTTCGAATCCAGCCCCGGCCCGCCAAACAACAATGACGGCTGCAACCAAAAAATGGCCGGGCGTTGTGGCGGGCGCCTGTAGTCCCAGCTACTTGGGAGGCGGAGGCAAGAGACTCGCTTGAGCCAGGAATTGGAGGTTGCTGTGAGCTGTGATGGCACAGCACTCTATCCAGGGTGACAGCTTGAGGCTCTGTCTCAAAAAAAAAAAAAAAAAAACTCTATCCTTTTGCTTTCTTCAAACGTTGAGATCAAGGACCCAACACAAGGAAATTCCAGTTACAGGAGGATCACCTGAGCCCAGGCGTTTGAGCTAGGTTGATGTCACAGCACTCTAGCCTGGG
>CAUYON010129404.1:0-13625 GCA_963573935.1 Arctocebus calabarensis
TCTTTATATAGTGATCAAGGAAATGCCATGAAGGATATCTGTAACAGTACAATCAAAATATTTCTGAATGTATATGAATCGTGCCCTGTGATTGCACCAATGTACATAATTATGATTCAATAAAATTATTTAAAAAAAAAAAGAAGACAGACAAATGGCTAACAAACATATGAAAAAATGCTCATCATCCCTAATTATTAGAGAAATCCAAATCAAAACCACCCTGAGATACCATCTAACCGCAGTGAGAATGGCCCTGATCACAAAAATCTCAAAACTGCAGACACTGTTGTGGATGTGGATAGAAGGGAACACTTTTACACTGCTGTTGGGACTGCAAACTGATACAACCTTTTTGGAAGGAAGTATGGAGAACTCTCAAAGAACTCAAGCTAGACCTCCCATTTGATCCTGCAATCCCATTACTGGGCAACTAACCAGAAGGAAAAAATATCCTTTTATCATAAATACACTTGTGCTGGGGGACTGTTTATTGTAGCTCAATTACAATCGCCAAAATGTGGAAACAGCCTAAATGCCCACCAACCCAGGACTGGATTAACAAGCTGTAGTATATGTACACTAGGGAATACTATTCAGTCATTAAAAAAATGGAGACTTTACAGCCTTTGTATTAAACTGGATGGAAGTGGAACATATTATTCTTAGTAAAGCATCACAAGAATGGAGAAGCATGAATCCCATGTACTCAATTTTGATATGAGGACAATTAATGACATGGTCGGGGTGGGGGAAAGGGAGAGCAGAGAGAGAAGAATGAGGGAGGGGTGGGGGAAGGAAGAGCAGAGAGAGGGAAGGAGTGAGGGAGGTGGGGTCTTGGTGTGTGCCATACCTTTTGGGGGCAAAACATGATTGTTAAGAGGGACTTTACCTAACAAATGCAATCATTTGGTTGCATTTACCAAATGGTTTCTTGTACCCTCAATTAATCCCCAAGAATTAAAAAAAAAAAAAAAAAGGTTTGATCCATTTTACTGCTGAAAAAGAAAAAAAGACATGAAGAAAATTTCCAGCTTTACAAAAATACTATACGTACAGTTTACCTAAATAGAAGTCAGCACCCAAACATTTGAAAACTATATGTTTTTAATTTCTGAAATATATTGCTAAAGAATGCAACAGCCAAAAAAATCATCACAATTCCTATTCACAATATTTTTAAGAATCACAAATATAGCAGAGGTCTTTCATGTGAAAAACTGATTGCTTAGATGTCTACATCACAAAAGATGAAAGCAGAAATTGAATTATTTGAGCATCCAAAAAAATGAAAATAAGAAAGTGTAAGTTAACAGAAATTGAATACAAGTATAATAGTAGGAAGAAAACAATAACCAGTGTAAAATGAGGGCAAAGAACAAAATTACATCAGAGAGAATAAAAAAGCTAAAAATATTTTTATTGGAAAGACTTAAAAATTTCAAGGCTATGGAAGAAAAAATTCTAAGAAGGCACCAATACTTTATTTCTGGATTAAAGATGAGAATGCAATTATGAATGCTATGATTTTTATAGCTATCAAATAGATTATAAAACCATATTGTGAATATTCAGGTTAAATAGACAATTCACAGAAAATATAAATTACCAAATGCAGTAAAACAACAGAAGACTGAACAAACCCTACCTATTTTAAACAAATTGAGTTTGTTATGTAATGTTTTCTACAGAAATAGTGCCCAAACTCAGAAGGTATCAATAGTGAATAGCAGCATATTAAAAAAAAAAAAAAAAGAACAAAAAAATCCTACATAACTCTTAAACATAGACTCTTGGGTTATAGAAAAAAGAATAATTCTTATGAACATAGCATTAGTAAGAAAACCTCTTCAATATATTGCTATAAGTAAAAACATGGACATAAGCCTTCTGAACAAGGATGAAGAAACGAATTTTATTCTAAATAAGAATTTAAATTTTACTCTAAATTTATGGACTTATTTAGTTTTATAGGGGTAGTACAGTATGAAAATTATGGTTTCATTTCAGAAATATAATACTAGTTTAACATTTAAAGAATAAAGGTAGTTTATAACAAGTATACAGAGAAAACATACATCATTCTAACTGATAAAAATGCTAAAAATGTAACATTAATTGATAAAATCCATCAGAAAATGATAACATTAAAAATTGTTTCAATATGAGAAAAGTAAGATTTAGAAAAATTCTTAAACATGAGTAAAATATTGAAATATTTTCATTAAACACTAATAACACCTATGATACATATAAAACTTTTATTGTAATATCTACTCACCATTAGGAAAAAAGTCCTAGACAGTGAAAACAAATAAAAAAAAAATATTATGGTACCTGTAGAGAAAAACAAAAGTGTGACTTTTTTAACCAAAAAAAATACTTGTTTATGTAGAAAATCTAGAGAAATATAAACTTGAAATAATAGATCTAATATAAAATTAACGAAATAACTGAATATAAGATCAATATGCAAACTGCATTTGTATTTCTATTTATAGCAACAAAAATTATTAAAGAAAATTTAAATAAAAGCATTCCATTTACAAAAGCATGAATGTGAAATACCTATATTTCTGCATGAATTTAATACCCCAAAATACAAAATGTGATAGACATGAAAGTAAAATCAGAATCTAATGCACTGAAGCTCATAGCATTATATTGATTGAAAAATTAATCTTTAAAAATATTTAGATATTATTACAACCCCAACACAATCCCATAAAAGATTTTGATAGCTCCATTGAGGTGTCATGTACATAGTGTAAATTTCATTCACTTAATGTGAATATTCACAGAGTTACAACCATCACCTCTGTCAAACTTTAGAAGGTCTTTATCATGGCAAAAAGGAACACCATAACAATTAGTGTTTACTTCCTATTCCAACCTCCCCTTAGCCCCTAGCAAATACCGTTCCAATTTCTGTCTCTGTGGGTTTGCCACCTATTCTTAGTATTTCCTATAAACAGACTCATATAACATACAATTTTTAGAAGGGTTGAAAGCCACATATATAATGTTAAGCAAAAAAACAAAAAGAACAACAACAACAAAAAAACCCCTGTGGTTTTGTGGTATGTATATTATTCTTCAATAATTTATTTTGAAAATGTTTTTTATTATTAGAACAAACAACATAATTCATTGTAAGACTTATGCAATCATAGCATCACTTCCAATGAAATATAAAATTACCTGGCTGACTTCAGATGCTTTAAACTGAAGCTTATGTTTACAACTATATATTTGTGAATATCCACAAGCATCTGATGTAATTCCATACGGGTATAGCTTTGCACAGTTAAAGTTACCATGATCTGATTTGGCTATCCTGTAATCAAGAAAAATCTGTAATTCTTTTGTATTTTATGGGGACAATCCATGAAACAAGAGGACTTTTTTATGTGCTATTACAAAAGAATATTATGAAAACAGGTAATGGCATTTTTTATATACTGTTAATAAGAGTCAGTTACTATGAAAACTAAATTGTAGTCCCTTGTTATTCCCAAGGAATATGCTTCAACAATCCCAGTGGATGCCTGAAACCATGGCTATTACCAAATCCTATTCTTATTGGGGGTTTTCTATAAGTGCATACCAGTGACATAGATTAGTTTATAAATTAGGCACAGTAAGAGATTATCAAAAATAATCAAAACTAAAAAAGGACAGTAACAATGTGACAACATCACGACTCTTGCTCTATGCAACCACTATTAGGTAAAACAATGGTAACTTGAGCACATGCACAGTATATCATCTGATCACTCAGATGGCTACTAAGTGACTAATGGGCAGGTTGTAAGACAGGACAGATATGCTGGACGAAGGAAGGATTCATATCTCAGGGGGACAGACTGGTTCTATATGAGATGACATCATGCTGCCTGAAACAGCACACAACTTAAAACTGATGAATTTTTTGTTTTTGATCTGGAATTTTCCTCATAGTATTTTCAAACTGTCGTGGACCAAGTGTAACTAAAACTACAGATAGCTAAGCCATAGATGGGAGGGCTGGTAGGGAACCATAGTTTATTTATGTCAACATTTTAGAACCTTCAAAATCTTTCATGTGTATAATTCAACTTAAATTTATTTATATTGAATATTCTCCTAAATTTGTCATTATATATATATATATATATTTGTATATAACACCATTCAAAAAAACTTACTTGAGTTTGGAAGCTGAGCCATTTATTGACACCCATGGATGATCATTGCTGTTACGGAAGACTCTAATCCATGACAGAAGTGACAGGGAGACCAGAAATTTCTATCACAAAATTTAAAAAAATTATTTAAATAATCATGATTACAGCTTTTATTAACTTATAAAAGACATAGTTAGCATATTCTTTCATAGAATTCTTAATTTTTTTAGAAATGAAAATGTTAAATAATATATAAAAGTAAACCACTTATTGTTCCAAAATTTTCAAAAATATTTATAATGTTGATTTAAAACGAAATCCTGGATGTTTATCCTTACTAGTTTCATTCATCTACTCATGTTAATAAGAAAAATCATGATTCACATAATTTAATAGCTTTTCATGTTGACAAAAGCAAACATACCAGGAATTTGAATAAGTTTCCACACTATATTCATTTTCCTAAATTGTTAATAACTAAATCAATATATTTTACTACTATGTTTTTCAAAGTTTGGTATTTAGAAGGGAATTACGAAGTTGCACTGAGAAAATAAATGACATAGAAGAGAAAAATTGGGTTTTCTGGGCACCAGGGTATTGTCTAATTAGGTAACCCCCTATGTTTATCTGATTTACTTTTGGTGAAATATTAGTGTTCCTGCCCAGGAGGCATAAGCTTGCTTCTCTGTGCTACTCTCAACTAAATACAACTGTAAAGCCATGAGCAAAGGGAACTCTGAGACTTGGAAAGAGAGGCATGAAGCGGTTTGGGACCCTAAGATCAGACATCAAGGGCGAGTAGGGAGTCGTCTGAAGTCATCCACCAGCCACAACAAAGTGATCTCGATTCCCAGAGCCCAACTTGGCATTAAGAGGAGGTTCAGAGAAGCTCATCACCACTCTGCATTGAGGAGTCCTGCCAGCACCTTCAGACAAGGCTGGGACTTCAGTAAGTCTATGGGGAGACCTGTGAACAGGAAGCAGTCAGAGAAAACTGCTCTGCTTCCCAACCAAGAGACACCAGGAGAGGTGTGGCTGAGGGATACAAAATAATAATCTCATGACCACAAGTACTCTATCTAGGAAGCCTCTGTGCCCCTGAGGAAATGAGGATCGCATCCTTTATACAGAGATTCTAGATAAAATGGATTTTAAGATTTTATATGTACATGATATAGCCATTAAAGTTAAGAAACTATAGCTAACTGCATTAATATGGATGAAGTGCACAAATAATACACGGGAGTGAAAGGAGACAGACATAAAAGTGCCTACTATATTATTCCATTTACAATTTAAATTTAAAAACAGGTAAAGTTTATTTGTAATGTTAAAAGTTAGAACAGTGGTTTGAAGAGGAAAAAGAAGAGAAGTAATGAAGTCAGACGTATGGTACAGCTGCTCGTACCAGAAACTCCGATTTTGTGATTGGATGTGTATTATAGAAGTTGATTCACTTTTTGATAAATCTATACAATCATACTGTATTTATATGTAATGCAATTAATAAAATTTAATTTACATTAAAGGCACTTATAGAATCATGGTTTTCTATGAACACAAGAATGGGTAAAAATGTATATTAACAGTGTATTAATTGAAATAAACTATTGGGAAGTCACACAACAGAATATCATGCATACCCAAAGATAATTTAACTTATATATGTACAAAAATATGACAAATTCTACAAACATCATATTGATTGAAATAAGCTTCTGATAAAGTATTTGAAATGTTTAACATCTTACCATTTCTTCTTCATTGTCAATGTAAAGCAGAGTGGAGTTCTTAGAAGCACAGGCCCTCAAACTCTCATTCCAAGTTTTGTGTTCCTTACCAATATAATAAAAATTGCTGGAATATGTGAACCAATTCTCTGGATAATGACCACAATTATATGCTGACAAAAAAAATTATGAATTACTAACTGGAAGAAATATGAATTTTATAAATGAAAAATAATTTACATATTTTCAGATATATACATATATGTACAGGTAAATATAAAAGAATAACTACTCACTTACACACATTGGAATGAGAAGAGGGTCAGCCACAAAATTACAACATCAAATGAATACAATCATCTTAAGTCTTAATAATCACCAAACCCCCCACTTTTTTAGAATAGCAAAATTATTTACCATTATCATATGACAGCATTAGTAATTTGAATTAAATAGTAAAACCAGGTAGTATTTCTACTACTGTTGAAGAAAAGGGAATCCCCTCCTATAATCTTTATTTATAAATATTTATTTCCTCAAAAGTATCTATTTCATTTTTGGGAAGCCTAGAATCAAAACAGAATATAAAATAACTAATATCGGTACCTTTCTGTGTTCTTATACTCTGGAAAGTATTGTTCTGTTTCTGGGTTACTGTAGCTATAAAAATTAAAGCAATCCTTATTAAAAAATAGTTTTGCAATGAATCACAATAATTTTACTTTTTTGTTTGAATTTTGGTATATCACGCAGAATTAGAATTATCTGGAGTGAATTAGATTTTAGTGAGAAAAAAATCAGTGAAATATTGAATATGAAGGGAAAAAATACTAAGCCAACAAAACCAAAGTTCACCATCTCTTTCACCTTTACATATTACAATACTGAAGGTTTAATTTAACCACCTTGAAAAATTAATTTCTACGTCTCAGTAAGTTATTTTTCAGTTTCTAAAAAATCTCTATGAATTATAAAATTTGAATCAATATATATAATCAAAAGGAAAGACTAAGTACAACTATTCTTTCATTTATGCTTTAGAAAATTCAAAATAGTCATTCCTGATTTAGTCCAAAACATACATTAAAATGATAATTTTATTTGCTGATATTATCAAATGTTTAGAGGCACTTTCAATCATTTAGTGATAGGATTTCCTTTATTCTTCCAGAACATACTTACAGGTATTTACAACTGTTGTTACCACAGTGGACATTAAGACAAGACAGATGATTCCTAGAAGCCCAGCAATGAGCTTTTCTGGACATAACAGTACATCTGAAGAAGAGAAACAGAACACTGATAGGAGAGACAGAGATGGTTAGTTGAAATATTTACATGCAAGAAACACCACATGCACAAGGAATCATATGCAGTAGATAAACATGGACCCCAAACCCATGTCTAGCAGAGTATTCTTTCTCTAGAATATACCATTGCATTTTCAGTAAATGCAGTACTCCATGATTTGTTGAACAAAATTTCAATTTTCAAGAATAAAATTTGTCTGCATATTTTATATTAAAAATCATATACAATATAATATGATAAAAATATCATATACAATTTATAACTCAGATCTTCATCAATTAAAATTTGTAAGCACACCCTGCTTTCCCCCTACACCTCTTCACCCCTCCTGCATGTCCTAAAGGAGTTGTATTGAGGAGCTGTTACGTGCTTTACCTTTGCAGTGGTGAGATTTGTCATCTCTCTGAAGATCCTGAGCAGCATTTTGAAAGTTTACTTCAGCATAGGTTATTTCCAGTTCAGTTTCTGAAATGAAGCTTTTAGTGCCTTTAGGTTTCCTTTGCTGCCTCTTTGGGTTTGGGGGCAGATTCAATTCAGAGTAGATAATTCTTTGGTTATCCATCTCCACAGCTGTTGATGTCAGCAACTGTGCTCTAAGATACCTGGACTAGATAATACATGTTTTACATAATGACAAGGTCCTTAATGCAGTCAAAATGGAAGAGGTGGAGAGCACTATTGGTTCTCCTTTTTCACCTAAGACTCTATGGTTTTCTCTTTAATTGCCTTAGAGCTTAAACAAGTCTCTCAGGGTAAAATATTTTTAAAAGTTTTTCTACTTTGTCATTATTGTTGGAACAATGAGAAGCAACAACTTAGCAAAGAATAAAAAACTCCAAGAATAACAATACAGTTGTTAAAATCTGAATGCAATTATATATTTTAACATCAATAACTGTATTTGAAATTAAAATGTTGTATTAGAAAAACTTATGCACTGATTTGTGATAATTTTCAAAACCAATAATGGTTGAAGACTAAGTGACCTTCAAAAGGAGAGTAGGTAACTTGACATATATATTATTCTTTTATACTAAATTACTTCCCTCTCCTAGATTACACTTATTTATTAAAAGGATTCAGGGTTATTAAATGATCTTTTGTTTGAATGATTGAAGAGTTCTTAGAAGCCACTAAAGCATTTATGATAGTCCATATGTTGGGAAATGTACAGAACAGCAAAAAACTTAGACACCTAAGTTGCATCACATCTAGTACAATTAGGCCAATAGAGAGATGGAGAGTAACAAAACTTACCTTCTTTCTGCAGAAAGTGGTTCGTCCTTTAATGCAGGGGTCGGGTTACTCTCACAAAAGGCCTTTGATAGCTGAAAAGTAAAAGGTGAAATTGATTGGCATATATCCAGGACAAGAGCAAACAATCTCTGTGGGCTTCGAGAGTGCCGGGTCTTGAAGACTCAGAGTGAGGCAAGAGTGGAAAAAGTAGACTCAAGATCAGTACAGGAAATTCTCTCACATTGGCTACTTTGAAAACAGTTTAGCTGCTCACATACCTCCAAAATATAGGGGACTCTGGGTTCCTATTCAAGGACAAAGTAAAATTCTATAGTGTATACTTTATCTATTTTAAGTGTGTCCGAGAAGCTGCTTTCATATTCTACTAGTATAGGGGCATAGAGAGTTGACCACCTATGTAATTAACTATTTTCATCTCAATCACAAACACAAATTATAAGACTCCTTTTTTTCTAGGTTTTTTTTTTTTTTGAGACAGAATCCCTCTCTGTCGTACTCAGTAGAGTGCCTTAGCATCAAAGCTCACAGCGACCTAGAACTTCTGAGCTCAAAGGATCCTCTTGCTACAGGAATTTCTTCTTGAGTAAGTCCTTGGTCCAGGATTTGAAGAGTTAATCCACGGACCATAGATCAGTGGTAAGACAATGATTTATTTTACAGAAAAGAATACAGACAAGCCACCAGACCTCCTGGCAGAGGGAAACACTTAAGTCAGGAAATCTGTCTACCTGGGTTCTTTTTCTAGGGATATACATATACATACATATATATATATATATATTTTTTTTTTTTTTTTTCCTCATGTGTCTTTTGTAGTTACATTTGGGCAGGACTTGGTAGCAGACGAAAGGATACAGTTCCTTCCTCCAGGGGCTACGTGAATGAACACATTAAGGAATAGATGCAGTCATTCATGAAATTGTCCAGGTCTAGGAAATGAGCAGTTCATCCCTTAGTGGGGGAACCCTGTTATCACCCTTGAGTCTGTGAAATGCTCACGGCGGGGTGGCAGCCAGAGTAGGGCCCTCTAGGTCCAAGGGTCATTCTGGGGTTGGCACCGCAGCAGCCCTGGCTGTGTGTGGTCTCCCTCAACCAGCGAGGGACCCACAGGCTTCCCCACTCACCCTGTCTGCTGCTCTTGATTCTCCAGCTCTGCCTCCTCTTCTCTGCAACCGCTGGGGCAGAGATGCAGAAGGCACAGAAGGTCCTCCTGGGTGTTTGGCGCTGACCAAGACCGGGTGCACCCGCCTATATCACTCTGGGCTTCAGCCTCCCTAGTAGGTGGGACTACAGGCGCCCACCACAGTGCCTGGCTATTTTTTAGGGACTCAGTCTGGATCTTGGCTCAGGCTGGTCTCCAACTAGAGCTGAAGCAATCCACCGGTTCTGCCTCCCAGAGTGCTAGGATTACAGGCATGAGCCACCAAGCCGGCCTAAGTTGCTAAATCTTAGCATTACATATTTCTTTCTTTTCATATACTTACCTCACTTCTTCTACATATTATAATGAAGAAAGTCTAAAACTTGTAGTAACACTATCCACAGATATTTAATGATATTTGTCATTAATTATTCTGAGAAATTGCTACAGTTTCAACTCACTGTAGCTGGCAGAAAAATCCATCATTACCATATTTATCTTCCTAATTCCTCTGCTGTAGTTCTTAAATTCCTGTTCTTAATGTTATTTTTTTAAACAAATTATTTAATCTTCATATTTCCTTTAACAAAAGTAAATGTCTCTGAGGAGAAAATATTAAATAATTTTTAAATACATCAGCCTGCTAGAGATAGAAACATTAAGTAACTTTGTTATAGTGTTCACTGATTCATTCTCCAACATGACTAATTGTATGTATTTTAACAGGAATATTTTTTGTAAATAATTAAAACCCAAGCCAAATTAAGTAGAGAGAAGGAAGTAATTTTTTTAAAGATCCTCTAAGTAAAAGATTGTGAAGAAAAAAATTAGTGTTTAATACAAAAATAAAAGAATGTATAAACATGAAGAGAAAAACACTAAGTTGTCTTGTTGGTCAAATGGAAATCTTTACATCATTCCTCACCATGTATCAAAAAAGGAAGAATATTTGTTATCTGTAACTCCAAGGACATTCACATCCATGCAATACCTTAAAGATTGAATTTAGAAAAATCTAAAATTTAGCATTGTAAAATCTAGAGAAGTGGAATTTAAATCCATATTCTTATTCCTCTAATCCTAACTATTTGAACCTTCCAGGAAAATGGTTAATGTTGCTTAGCTATATATTCATTTGTGTATACTTTATTTAATATATTTTTATAAACTAAATTTATAATGTTATATGGATATATTTTTGTGTGTATGCTGTATGTATTTCTAGATCCTGAAATAAATTGTCTATATATTTATTACATTTACATAAATTAATAATCTTTTCCATTAGTCACATTATAAAATTAAAACAACAAAATCATTTATTAAAGATACTAAATTTTGTAAAATTGGCTAACACTTTTTAAATTGGGGATGCTGATGTCTATTATTTTGCAAACATCCACTTTGTGTTTTCTACTAAATAATATTATACAGTCATCATCATTTAATGGGGATACATTCTGAGAAATGCATCCTTAGGCTATTTGATAACTGTATGAACCTCAAGAATGTATTTATATGAACCTAGATAGCACACATATAGCCTGCCACAGACATAGTCTATATCATTATCCTACTGCCCCGAGAATGCAAACCTGTACAGCTTGCTACTATACTGAATGTTGTTGGAAATTGTAAAATAACATTAAATGTTTGTTTATCTAAGCACATAGAAATGTGGACTAATTTTATCCTGATCCCAAACCAGATAATGATACTACATGAAAGGCAACTACTAATCAATATCCATGTTGAATACTGATGAAAACATCCTCAACAAAATTCTAGAAGGCAGAATTCAATAGCATAGAGGATTAGGTGCCATTACTTAGAGGGATTTATTTCTGAAATACAAGGACAATATAGTGCATGGAATCAGTTAATGTAATGCACCATTAACAGAAAAAAAATACATAAAAGGAATGTAGTTATCTCAATTGATGTACGAAAAAACCACTGGAAAAATTCAAAACACTCATGCTACACAGAGTAGACAATGTGGCGATGAAGAAGCAAGAGATTAAAAATGTTGGCCTTGGAAATTAAAGTGATTCAATCAGAAAACCAAAGAATACTTACAACTACCAGCCACTGGCAGGAACAAGGACAGGATCCTCCCCTAGGCACCCTGGAAGGAGTATGGCCTTCATTTCAGTCTACTGATGCTTATTTTGTATTTATTGCCTTCAGAATCATGAGAGCATAAATTTATGTTAGGTAAAACTGCCAAGTTTGTGCTAACTTGTTAACAGCATCCACAGGAAACCAACGTCATCACAACTTTTGTTTATCAAGAAATCTTTCTTGTAATTTTTATTTGTACTTTAGACCTATGTATGATGCATTTTGAATATTCTGGATTCTATGATATTATCAATGTGACAGGGACCATGGAATAACTCTCAGAGATAAGACTGGCTCACCTAACTAGAACAAGTTAGGAAAATAGAAGAAATCTTGAAATTGGTTTGCAGATAGGTCTGTCTAAATTACTGATATTGCTTTCAAATGTCCCTCTGCTATGTTATGGATGGCCTTGTAAGGAAGCAGGAGTAAAATTAAAAAAAAAAAAAAAAAACTCCAAGCCACCCTCCTGTTTTTCACTATGTTTAATGCCAGGGTCTAATGGGCTACAGGCTCTGCATGGTAGGTTCCTCCATTTGCTAAAGCCCTCATCTTCCTTGGTTTAACATACGTAAATCCATAAACATTATTTGCCATATCAACAGAAGCAAAAACAAAACCCATATGATCCTCTCAATAGATGCAGAGAAAGCATTTATAAAATCCAGCATTCTTTTCTAATCAGAACACTGAAGAATATAGACATAGGTGGCACATTTCTTAAATTGATCAAAGCTATTTATGACAAACCCACAGCTAAAATTTTACCGAACAGAGTAAAACAGAAAGCTTTTCCACTTAGACCTGGAACCATACAATGTTGTCCTCTATTGCCACTACTATTCAAGATAGTGTCGGAAGTTCTAGCCAATACAATGAGGCAAGACAAGGAAATAAAGGTCATCCAAAAGGGAGCAGAGGAGGTCAAATTCTCGCCCTTTGCTGATGACATAATCTTATACCTAGAGAACCCTGAAGACTCAACCACAAGACTCCTGGAAGTCATCAAAAAATAGTGATGTCTCAGGATATAAAATCAATGTCCACAAGTCAGTAGCCTTTGTATATGCCAATAATAGCCAAGATGAGAGACTAATTAAGGACACAACTCCCTTCAGCATAGCCTCAAAGAAAATGAAATACCTGGTGATGTACCTAACAAAATAGGCGATGGAGCTCTATAAAGAAAATTATGAAATCCTAAGAAAAGAAATAGCAGAGGATATTAACAAATGGAAGAACATAACATGCTCATGGTTGGGATACTTCCCAAAACTATCTACAGATTCTAGACCATCCCTATTAAAATACTAACATTATACTTTCAAGACTTAGAAAAAATAATTTTTCCTTTTTATGGAACCAGAAGAAACCCTGTATAGTTAAGGCAGTCCTTAGGAATAAAAACAAAGCTGGGGGCATCAGCATACCAGATGTTAGGCTCTACTAAAGGCCAAAGTGGTCAAAACAGCATGGTACTGGCACAAAAATAGAGACATTAACATTTGGAATTGAATAAAAAACCAGGAAGTCAAACAAATATCTTACAACCACCTAATCTCCAATCAAGAGCATATACTGGGGGAAAGAATACTTATTCAATAAATGGTGTGGGGAGAACTGGATATCCACATGTAAAAGACTGAAACTGGACCCACACCTTTCTTCACTCACAAAAATTGATGCAAGATGGATAAAAGATCTAAATTTAAGGCATTAAAGGATAAAAATCCTCCAAAAAAGCATAGTAAAAACACTGGAAGATATCGGCCTGCGGAAAGGCTTTATGAAAAAGACGGCCGTGGCAATTGCAACAACAAAAATAAACAAATGAGACTTAGTGAAACTGAAAAGCTTCTGCACAGCTAACAAGATAACAACCAAAACAAATCA
>CAUYON010129405.1:0-25620 GCA_963573935.1 Arctocebus calabarensis
TGAAAGGACTGTATCCATTCATTGATACATTAATTCACCTTGCCCCTGGTGGAAGGGACTGTATTCATTTGTTTCCTGGCCAAGGAACCCATACAACTATATATACCCTGAGACTAAAGGCCTAAAGGAGGAGATGGGGAATGACTGGGAGAGAAACGGAGAGAGCTTCTCTCTACTCACTAGAATTTTCTCCCTCTACCAGGTGCCTTAATGTTTTCTGTATTCTTTTCTGTGAATAAATTCTGTCTTAAAAAAAAAATCATAAAAAATAGAAACAGAGTGGGACACAAAAATAAAGGCAATAAATAGAAAACACTAACAACAACAAAAAAGATCTTTCTGGCACAAAAATACATTATGCTAAGATAAAACTCTGTGAGGGAATTGGAATGAAAATGAGAAAAAAGAAAAGTATAAAATTCTCACAGGAGATTATGCAATGCATTTTTTATAATAAAGTATGATTATTGAGTCAAAAAAAATTCTAGCTAAGAGAGAAAATATGTAGACCTTTCATATTTATATAGGACATATTTATTTATGGAGTCACTAAAATGTACCAGATTCTGAAAAAGCTAAGCAAAAGAGAAGTCTAGAGCTCCAGGAAGCTTACCTTCTTGTGTAGATGGCCTAATGTAATTAAGCAAAAATCAAATGCATGATTACACTGAGAATTTCACCTGAGAAGTTTCTATAAGGGCACATCATATGGGCTCATGCTGTATTCTGGGAGAATCAAGCAAAGCTTCCTTACAAGTCACATTTAGTTGATTGGTGAGTTAGAATGAACTAGCAAAGAAAAGAAAGAGGTCATGAAAACAGGGTGGTGTTGTTATAGTGAGACAGAACAGGATATGTGAACATATGTGCATCGTTAGATAGGGTTTCAGACCTCTAATAACAGAAGAAAATGCACTTTGTGGGCTAGACTAGAGAGAGTGACCTGAAGATGGCTAGAGAAAGCCTAGAATACTAGTGTGCAGTGGTAGGATGAACATACTAAGGAATCTCAATTTCATTCTAATAAAAAGAAGAAGATCATGGAAGTTTTATGCCCAGGAGCAATATGATAATGATGTGTTAAAAGAACATATTAACTAGCCTTAAACAGAAGAAGATCCTGCCTTTTGTGACATCTATGAACCTGAAGAATAGTATGCTGAGTAAAATAAAGCAGAAAAAAAAAAGTGATGTGAACCTATATGTGTGTGTGGAGTTAAAAAAAAAACATTGCATACACAGAAATAGAGTAGCTAGGTAGTTATTAGTGTGCAAGGTACAAAGTTGCAGATATGTAGCGTAAGTCTACAAATCTAAAATACAGCTTGAGGATGACAGAAGCTTCCCCAAGTGCTGGGAAACCTACATTCCTAACAACATCTTTGGGTCAGATTTGTATATATCTCTGATCCTTGAAGAACAGTACATATATATGGCCAAGCATGATGGCTCACTTCTGTAATCCTAGCAGGTGGGAGACCGAGGCAGGTGAATTGCCTGAGGTCACTTATTCAAGACCAGCCTGAGCCAGAATGGGACATCATCTCTAAAAATAGCTGAGTGTTGTGGTATGCACCTGTAGTCCCAGCTACTAAGGAGGCTGAGGCAAGAGATCACTTAAATCCAATTCTTTGTTTTGTCCAACAAAAACAAAAAACAGTACATATACAATAATATATGTAATAACAACAACAATATAATGGTAAAAAATGTGACAATAATGATCAGGATAGTATTATAACACTAAAAATACCCCAACATTGTAATTAATGGCAGAAACTATTGTGCTTTTTCTTTTCATTCCTTGGCTAATAGGAATATTATGCTTATTTTGACTTTCTAACCAAATCAATGCTAACTTTTCCATTTCAACAATTAACCAAATATACTGCTTAGCAATAATTGATACTTTCACTGGACCACTGCCTGTCACATGTTCCTTTGTTCTCATTTATCCCTTATAATTTTTCTGATAGTCTAGTGATTGAAGCCCAGGGAATGATAGCATCTAGCCTTTCTTTGAAAACTTAATTTATTTTTACTTTTGTTTTGATTATAATCAACTTTCTTTTCACCTTGGGTTACCTAGACTTTCAGTGGACTTGGAAACATATGTGTAAGGGTGAATGCAGATTCACAAAATTTAATAAAAAGTAAAGTTAACAGTAATACTTAAGCAACCATATACACAATGAGACAAGTGGCTAGCATTCCATCTATGCTAACAAATTTCTTATGCCATGCAGGTTACTTTACATGCATGGAAGAAACTAGTTCCAAAATTATTAATTTAATTGTTTAATTATAAATTATCCTTATGGGAGCCTGTTTATAAGTATACAAAACAGTAATCAAAGTTGTCTATAACTCTGGGACTGCCTGTAATTAATGACATGATATTATATAATGGAAATTTTCTTAGACAATAGATTTCAGGGACTCTTACAACAAATAAAGGAACTGTGAGATGATAGATATATTAATTTTCTTGTATGTAGTAACTATTTCACTGTGTATATTAAAATAACATGTTGCACACACTAATATTTTCAATAAAAATATACAGTACATCCTATATGGTATAGCCAATGTATGAATTATTGTGGCTGGAATGTGGTAAATGGGAATGACAAAAAGAGGGGAAGGAACGAAGGCAGTAGACCTTTCACAAAGCTATGAAACTTTATTAGAACAATAGGATGATACCTTGATCCAGGTTAGCAGAGACCACAATGAAAAGAATTAGATCAGTTTGAGTATTCTGAAAATACTTCAGGACAGGGGTCCCCAAACTACGGCCTGCAGGCCACATGTGGCAGTGTGAATTGTATTTGTTCCCGTTTTGCTTTTAACTTCAAAATAAGATATGTGCAGTGAGCATAGGAATTTGTTCATGGTTTTTTCTTTCTTTCTTTTTTTTTTTTAACTATAATCTGGCCCTCCAAAGTTTTGAGGGACGGTGAATTGGTCCCCTGTTTAAAAAGTTTGAGGACCCCTGCTTTAGGGTGTAGGACTTGGCTTAATGAATACTTTGGTAAACTCAACAGGTTACATGACTGTGAAATTTTCATTCTCTCATTCTTAGAGTCCAGATCAGATGACTGATGAAAAAAACACACTTGTGTATGTGTGTGTGTGTGTGTCAGGGGGGAAGTCATATTTAATCATCTGTAAATATTTGAAGGCCCATAATTTGCAAGGCACTGGATAAATGACAGTGACAAGAGCTCTAATGACCATCTTCAGGGTATTTATATTTCACCATTTCCTCTAACAAAATAGTTCTCAATATTTTCTCTCCATCTTTCATATGTAGGTATAAATTCAGCTTATTCCTACTGACTCTGACCTCAATTCAGTGTTTCACAATAACTTTTGTTTATAGGACTTTTCTGACTCTTATTTCTGTTTCCTTCTCTGCTCCTTTTTAACATACCTTATATACTAAACAATAGTCTTAATTTAGTCAAATGATATTTTGCTTAATGCACATATATTTTTTAGATTTTTGTAGACCCTAATCCCATCTATGACATCAAGATCTTTAATTTTCAGTATAGCTACAATATTACTACAAGAGCACTTGTAGAAATGAAAACAAAATACTGATTGGAAGGGAACTCTGGTAATTTTGTATCTAATTATGGATGCACAGGACTCCACCTTAACTGTAATCTACGCTTTGTTCCAGATTTCCTTTAGTTTCCATCCTACATTATTTCTCAGCCCTTACTCCTCTCTACAGTTCATAAGCGATCTATCCCATTCTGCCTCCCACAACACATCAAGCACCTAACTTTTACGTGCTTCTCCTAACTATCCGCTCCATCCACTGGTGTTGCCCTTAATGATTGACTACAGGATTTTCTACAGAGAATTCTCAAGCTAAGAAAAATACACTGGCTGACAGGTCCCTAGAGACTGAGGAGGGCTGGTCAAACCAGTATTAATCTGCCTCAAGCTCAATACTCTACCTTATTCTTCAGATCAACAGATCTTCGTATCACAAGTGGACTTCTCTAGTCCCAGACAGAGCCATTGTGACCAACTCACAACTGTTTTCAGGTACCACACCTGGAAAAGGGAAAAAAGCCTAGATAATTCTGGGGTACAAAAAGTCATGTAGGAAAAAGAAAATTTCTAATCTTTTCAACCAAATACCATAATCACTAACATTTATGAGACCACGGTTGGGTTCTACAATTTTTTAAATGAACAATGCCATTCCTGATAGCTAATTATGTTGTTTAAAGTTTCAATAATTTCTCAGTGCAATCACCATAGAGAGAATTTTTACCTGCAATATTCCCAATAGATGGTCACTCAGTTTCAACCTAAAAACTATAGTAAGTGTCTTGTTTCACAGATCTGTGTTTCCTATTTGGAGTCAGTTCTGTGTTATAGGTTCTTTTTTTTTTTCTATTGAACTAAAATATAAGTTCTTAATTTTTTGTTTGTTTGTTTGATTATTGGTTTGTTTGTTTTTACCAACCTTTGTTTGGTTAGGTATCTACTTCTGCTGGCACTAAGTATTTTTTTTTCTCCTTTGATGAATAATGAATCTAAAAAATATTTGAGGACAAAATTACCAGAAACACCAAATTATTCCTTCAGAGGCATTAAAAATAAACTGTGAATGTGATTTATTTTCCTAATCATAGATCTTTCCAAGAAACAAACAAAATGAATTTTTTTTTTCATTTGTCACTTGAAGTTTGTATTCTATGGAGAAGAAATTTGCAATTCTAGAACATGAAAACTTTCAAAGAATTATGCTAAAGCTATGTGCGCATTTTTCTAAGCTAGAATTTAATGGTGGATTTTGTTCTCACCATAAATTTTGTAAGATATGCCTTGTCCATTTTTTGATATGAGCAAATGATGCTCAAACCTTCAATAACTTTGTTAAATCACATAGCATAAGTAGCAGGGCTGAGATTGCATCCCAGACTTGTGCTTTTCCAAAGACCTTGCTATTTTCACTGTACCAAGTTACCTTCCAGAAGACTTGTCTTATCATTCATTTGTGGTGTGCCTTTTACTAAATGCAGTAGATATGTGAAATACTTGTATCTGAAGGACTCAATTCATGATGTATGAATGCTGAAGAAGTATTTTAACATATATGCACACTTTTGGGGTTCTTACGTTTCAAATAAGATAGTTTAAAAAACTCCATCCATGCTTTATGTAATCTCACCCTATTTAATATTTTTATTCTTTTAAAGGCTAAGGTATTGAATAAAATGGAAACATATAATTATTTAGAAAAAATTAAAGTATTTCATTGGCATTAAAAATAAACTGTGAATATACTAAATTAGGATTTGGGTATAATGGATGTAGGTATAAGTAAAAAGACTAATAATTGAAGTTCATTAACTAAGCAAAATAATAGACACAATATTAGTATTACTATACTTTTATTTTAAACAATTTTGTGGTATTTTTTCATCTTTTAAAAATGATTTCTTAAGAAATCTTTTTTTTCTGGATTTTTTAAATAAATATAGAGTTGGGAGGATTCTAACAAAATTTGGAGTCTATACCATAAGAGTGAAATTTAATTGCAATTATATTGTTAAAAATAATATTTTTATAGTTAATTTTTTACTTATTACATATGTGTTTTCCTCATGGTTTTAATATATTCAGAGTGTATATTCTTCAATTTATGATTTTAATCAAATAATTTATATATATCATTCTATTCAGAAATTATATAGGTTAAAATATTTAACAAGTATAGTAAAGCCTTTCCAGAAATGTGCATTAAACTCCCAAACTATTTCCTCATAAATAATATCCAAAGCCACATATATAGATCTCTGTATTTACTTTTAACTCTATCTACTCCCCAACCAGGATTTATATGGAGTATTCTGGAAACTTAATTATAAAATATTACCTATTGAAGTATTTTGGAAACTACTTTGTCATCAGAAACATCTACTATTCCTCCAGTGCACAATCATGATTTTTCAGGTATAAAATCAGAAGATTTCCTAGATCTTTTATCAAAATCATCAAATTGTAGCTAAGCCTTCCAGGGAAGAATCCCAAAGCAACAAGACCAGTTCCACAAACTGACGACCCTGGTACAGTTAGTTATCTATTTTGAGTGAACACTGTGCCTTCTGGCTTGTTCATACCCACCAGCCCCTGTCTGTAATTTAAAAAAAAATGTCCTGCCATGGGACAATTGTCCAGGGGAAAAAATTCTAGAGAATGGAAAAATTGGATATTAAACAGCATCAGAGTCACCAGAATATCTGAACTATGAAGTTGCTACGTCTTTACTGAGAATTTAACTTGATAACTGCTTCTCTCTTTTGCCAAGGAAACAGTTTAACATTATCTCGCCCCCTGCCCAGAGGAGCTGAAGCATTGATTTGATCAGTAGTTTACATAATACAGTCTTATCTAAGTTACTGTAATGGCCAGCTTAGGTATAAATGATTCAGTAATGTCAAATGTCCCTTCTTTTTCACCAGGAATTGGACCTTGAGGATCTCAGGTGAGGGATGTCCTCTTGCAATGATTCCATTCCTCAGCCCTCAGTATTTGTTCTGGCTGGGATTCCCGGCCTGGAATCTTTCCATGTCTGGTTCGCTGTGCCTTTTTTCCTGGTATTTGTCATTACGGTCATTTGCAATGTCACCATTTTATGTATTATCCAGCTGGAGAAGAGTCTTCATGAGCCCATGTTTCTCCTCCTAGCCATACTATCAGTTGTTGACCTGTGCCTGGTCAGTGTCACTGTGCCCCGTATGCTGGGAATCTTCTGGATGAATGCCAAGGAAATCAGCTTCAATGCCTGCCTCACACAGATGTTTTTCATCCCTTCCTTTTACGTCATGGAGTCTGGGATTCTCCTAGCCATGGCTTTTGACAGATATGTGGCTATCTGGTACCCACTGAGATATACAACCATCCTTTCTAACAGCATGCTGGTGAAGATGGCACTGGCTATCCTGGCAAGGACAGTGGCAGTGCTGACACCAGCACCCATCCTGGCACAAAGACTGGAAAGCTTCCAAACCCACATAATTGCCTACTCTTACTGCGCATACATGGCTGTGGTACTGACAGCCTGTGGAGACATTTTGGACCACATTGTCTACGGAGTCATGGTCATTGTAGCATCGGTGGGATTTGATTTGCTGTTTATCATTCTGTCATATGGACTTATCCTTCATGCTGTTTTTCGAATACCATCCTGGGATGCACGGGGCAAAGCACTCAGCACATGTGGCTCTCATCTTTGTGTCATTGGTCTCTTTTATTCTCCTGTTGTCTTTTCTGTTCTGGCCCAGATTTCAGGCTACCATATGGCTCCCCACCTGCAGATCATCACTGACAATCTCTACTTCCTGGTGCCTCCCATGGTCAACCCCTTGATTTATGGGGCCCGTACAAAGCAGATGAGAGAGTGGGTGCTGTGGATTTTCCACTGCCATGGAGACTGAGGTTGATATCTTTGGTGGACTGGACATTTGGGCCTATAGAACTTAGAAGTCAAGTTAGGTTGGAGAAGTGATAATTCTTGTCAAGTTTGGGGCTTTGTGGAAAAAGGAGTAACAAGGCAAAAAAAGAGCTCAGTCAGTATGAGAATATAACTTTTCTTTCAATCACGTGCAGCTGTTTTGAAACCCTCATAGCTGGAATCCTGCCAAAAGGCTAATGCAAGTAATACAAGTGTAGAATTTTTTTTATTAATTTCATCAATATATTTTTTAACTGAGATAACAATTCCATTTAGGAATATGTGTTCAAGATGTATGGACAAACATAGTTGTACAAAATTTTTGATGATTTTTTTTCTCACGAATATTTACATTTTAGTTTTTTTGCTGACACAAAAAAAGTTACAGAAAATAATCATACAGATATAAATATACATAATATCCATGAATAAATAAATGAGTAATGAGCTTCCTTTCTTTGTCTAAAGAATTTTAAAAGAAAAATAAATGTAATTTTTAGTAATGTGTAATGGTTTGTACCTGAAAGGTAGATATTTTACAAATTAAAAAAAAAGAAAGAAAAAGCTATTTTTTTCTCTATCTTTACTTTTTTCTTTCCACATAACTTAAAATGATGTATTAGTTAAAAATAATATTTAGAATCAATCCTTGAGTTAAGAGACACAGCTGTGTAAATTATACCCATCTTCCCATCTCTAATGTGTACAACTTAGATATCCTCATATCTACCTCAACAAACATACATACAGCTGATATTTAGCCACACAAACATATACAAATGTACATACTTTTCCTTTCATTTACATAAAAAGCATATTCATACTCTCATTTATTTATCTATAAGCACCTTCTGTGTTCTGTGTGTCTCACTCTCTCAGGCTATCACACTCAATATTAATATTTATACCCTCCTCACTGAGATATAGGTGTAGTCACAGGAATGTGTATTTGTCATGTATAGGATGAACATATTCAATTACACTAATAAATATGCAAAACTATTAACCACCTCACACTTGACTTGCACCAGTTTACAGAGAAATAAATTTGCTCTAATAAATTAACATCCCATCCCAGAATGCTGCTCCCATGTGCTCTTATTCAATTTTTCATACTAGTTTTACACAACACATCCTTACGCCAGGCTTCCTTGATCTCACTCTCTTTTATCCTCCCCTCGCGACTGGTTTCCTTTTCCATGGTCTCCAGTGCCACTCATTCCTTCCACAGTAATGACACAATCACACAATATACCATTGCCACTTTGGATGATCATTTTCTACACGAAAATTAATGATTTGTCTATTATTGTTTTCATAAAATCTAGAATGTCCATAGTGTGTGCATTTCATCAATACTACCTATGTAGATAGGTCCCATTTAAAAAGGCTTCCCTGATGGAACAACAGGATCATAAAACAATGCGTAGATAGCAGCCAGCCTATCCACCAAAATAAAGAAATAGGAGAAATGAAAGGAAGGAGGTTAATAAAATAAATAAATAAATAAATAAAAAGAAAGGAAGGAGTAAAAAATGGGACAGAAATAGGAAGTGGGAGAGGAGGGGTGGGAGGAAAGAAAGAAGCATTTTGATTTCCCAGCTGACATTCCTCCCCATTGAAAATCCTTTTACAGTGAAATCTCTTCAACTCCATTTCTGTGTATTATTTTGGACATGTTCTTTCACATTCTGTGGACCAATATGTTCCCTAAACTATAACTTCCCTTCTCAATTATTATTGCTATCTTTTGCTCAATAACAAGCAATATCAGAATTGAGAGTGTGGGGCTGACTAGGGTCTCCTGTTAATGTTCTCATTTGACGTCCCTCACATGTTTGCATGTAAAAGGGATGGGGCTGGAAACCTTTGAGTTTTCCACAAGGGTGAACTTGAAGTATGGCTTTTTCACTGAAGGAGCCTGGTGCCTTAGTGATCCTCTCCCTGGGACTCTTTCTCCACATTATCCTGGTTTTCTTATGCAGTGTTTCAGGTCTCCAAGAGGTATAAAGCACAAGCTTCTAGGCCAGATATGCTCTATACACCAAACATACACAACATCATTCCCACAGTGTTCTACTGCTCAGGGCAGTCAAAGGATCTGATGAAACTCAAGAATTGGGAAATAGACCTACTTCCTTATGGATACATTGCTTGGGAACATACAATTTGGACAGAATTGTTATGATCATCTTTGAGAAATCTAATGCGCCATAATTTCCTCTCAGTTATACCAATTTAGATGCATTTTATATGCAACATATACTCACACCTCCCTCAGAATTCTAAGTCTCATCTGTCATATGTTTAGAATTTCACCTAAATTACAGGCTTCATGGATTTGGTCTCTTGGGTATAGTTCCTGAAGCATGTTCCTCTTTCTCTGACCATGGAGTTCACTAAAGATATAAATCTTCTGCCCCTGAACTGCCAGCATGCAGTGTTAATATAATGACAGGATAACTGCACAAATACTACCACTCCAAAAGAGGGAGAATATGGTGACTAGTGGTCTGTAGCATACTAAACTGCAGATAGGTGCATGGTGTCAGCTTTCTGATTTGGGTCATCTTCTGCTCCATGAGAATAATTTTTAATTTTCCTGTGGTTCTTGATTTTACAAGAACTACAATGGGAGCTACAATCTAAGTCTTAATCATCACTTACTTTTTATTTATTTTTTATTTTTTGTATTAAATCATAACTGTGTACATTAATGCATTTATGGCATATAATGTGCTGGTTTTATATACAATTTGGAATGCTGGCATCAAACTGGTTAACATAGCTTTCACCTCATTTACTTAATTGTTGTGTGAAAACATCTAGTCTCTACTCTTAATAGATTTGACATGTACCCTTAAAATATTCAAAATAGGTGAGATTGTACCTATTAAACCTTCCTCCAGCTGGTCTCCCCCCTCCCATCCCCTCACTTTCCTCTTCCCTTCTTTATTCTGGGCTATAGTTGTGTTTTATCATTTGTATGAAAGTGTGGGTGATTATATATTGGTTTCATAATAATGCTGAGTGCATTGGATACTTTTTCTCCCATTCTTAAGATACTTTACTAAGAACAATATGTTCCTAGCTGGGTGTTGTGGTGGGTACTCTTAGTCCCAGCTACTTGGGAGGCTGAAGCAAGAGAATCACTTAAGCCCAAGAGTTTGAGGTTGCTGTGAGCTGTGATTCCATTGCACTCTACTGTGGGCAACATAGTGAGACTTTGTCTCAAAAAAAGAAAAAAAGAAGAAGAAGAAAAATATGTTCCAGCTCCATCCATGTAAACATAAAAGAGGTAAAATCTCCATCTATTTTTTATGGCTGCATAATATTCCATGCTGTACATATACTACAATTTATAAATCCATTCATGGGTCAATAGGCACTTAGGCTACTTCCACAACTTGGCAATGAATAGGGCTACAGTAAAAATTCTGGTGCAAATATCTTGGTTGTAAAATGATTTTTGGTCATCTGGATATATACTTAGCAGAGGCATTGTAGGATCTAATGGCAGGTCTACTTTTAGTTCCCTAAGTGTTCTGCAAACTTTTTTCCAAAGCAACGTATTAGCTTGCATTCCCACCTGTAGTGCTGAAGTGTTCCTTTCTCTCCACATCCACACCAATATCTATAGTCTTGGGATTTTGTTATGTGGGCTACTCTTATTAGAGTTAGAGATTATCTCAAAATGGTTTTGATTTGCATTTCTCTAATGATTAAAGATGATAATTATTTTTTCACGTGTTTGTAGGTTATGCACCTGTCTTCATCAGAGAAGTTTCTGTCCAAGTCTCTTGCTCACATAGAAATAGGGTTATTTGTTCTTTTGTTATTGATTAGTTTGAGTTCTCTGTGGATTTCTAGTTATCAGACCTTTTTCAGAAGTATAACCTATAAACATCTTCACCCATTCTGAAGGTTTTCTATTTGCTTTACTTACTGTGCTCTTGGTTGTGCAAAAGATTTTTAGTTAGTCAGATCCCAGTAATGGATTTTTGGTGTTGCTTCAATTGCCCAGGGGATCCTCCTCATAAATTATTCCTTCGGGCCAATTTCTTCAGGTGTTTTCCCTGCACTCTCTTCTAGTATTTTTATAGTTTCATGTCTTAAGTTTAATTTTTTTATCCAGTGATAAATACATCACATAAACAAAATAAAAAACAAAGATTATATGATTATCTCAATACAGAAAAAGCTTTTGATAATATTCGCATCCTTTTGCAGTCATCATTTATTTTTAAAAGAAGTGACCCAAGTTTTCAACTATAATTCAAATACTGTAGAGTGAAAACTTCAAGGATTCTTTCCTTTTTAAAAAAATAATAAGAAATAATATTAACTTACTTTTATTAATTGGTTCATAATAAATTTACATGCATGTCAAGATAAACATTTGGCTAATACTCATATAGAAAACTAAGTAGCAAATTTATACACTCATCTTTTGCTGTGAATTTATATTATTGTAAACATCTTATGCCTGGTGCTATGACTAAAAAAGCTCCTCCATGTACTCCTCTCATAATTTTGGCAAAATGCCTTTATTAAATGACTGATCGAGCACTGAAAATGAATATTTAAACAGATTTTAGAATAAAAAATAGAATTGCTAATTTTTGCTGCGTGTAAGAATATACAATGAAATTTAATCTGTATCCAGGCAAAATCAAGTAATATTTATAATATTCTTATTGAAGTATGATTGGCATGCTTGCAGAAATTCTTACATATTTAATGCATACAACTTAATGAATTTAGTGTAAGCATATAACTGGAGAATGAATTTAGAGATAAGTAAATGTAAAATCATCACAAAAATCCACGCTTCATGTACATTTATCCTCCAAAAGTTTCTTTCCATCTACTTTATTTATTATTAATGATGATAAGAATATATAAAAATTCTGCACAGCTAAGAAAACAATCAACAAAATTAAAAGGAAACATATGGATAGGAGAAAATATTTTCAAACTTTCTATGTAATACAGAGTTAATAACCAAAAAATATAAAAATCTTCTACAACTCAATATCAAATGCACAAATAAACAAACAACAACAAAAAAAATTAGGCGTGGTGCACATAGCACAGTGGTTATAATGCCAGCCACATACACCAAGGCTGGCAGGTTCAAACCCCACCTGGGCTAGCTAAACAATGGCATATTCAATAAAAAAATAGCTGGGCATTGTGGCAAGCGCCTATAGTTTCAGCTACTTGGGAGGCTGAGGAAAGAGAATAGTTTAAGCCCAAGAGTTTGAAGTTGCTATGAGTTGTGATGCCACGCACTCTACTGAGGGTACGAGACTGACATAAGTGATAGTGGCCTTATCTCAAAAAAAAAAAAAAAAAAATCTAGACTAAAACAAAATAAAATAGGAATAACACAAAAAAACCACAAAACAAAAAAGGAACAACAACACACACAAAAAACACAGAACCAAAAAGGAACAACAGCACAAAAGCCTTCCTAAAAATAGGCAAAACAATTGGGCTGTGCCTGTGGCTCAGCGAGTAGGGCACTGGCCCCATATACCGAGGGTGGAGGGTTCAAACCCTACCCCGGCAAATTGCAAAACAACAACAAAAATAAAATATCCAGGTGTTGTGGTGGGGGACTGTAGTCCCAGCTACTCAGGAGGTTGAGGCACGAGAATTGCCCAAGCCCAGAAGTTAGAGGTTGCTGTGAGCTGTGTGACACCATGGCTCTCTACTGAGGGCAATAAAGTGAGATTCTGTCCCTTTAAAAAAAAAAAAAGAAAGAAAAGAAAAAAAAGAATTAAATAGCTATTTCTCTGTAGAAGACACAAATAGTCAACAGGCATATGAAAAGGTTATTAATGTCACTAATTCAAGAATAATGCAACTCATAAGTTTTAATAGCTATTATTAAAAAGTGAAAGGTAAATGTTGGCAAGGATGTAGAGAAAAGAGAACCCTCATATGTAGTTGATAGGAATATAAATTGGTATAGCCATTATAAAAAATGTTATGGAGGTTTCTCAAAATTTTAAAAATAGAACTACTGGCTCGGTGCCTGTGGTTCAATGGGCTAAGGCTCCAGCCACGTACACCAGAGCTGGTGGGTTCAAATCCAGCCTGGGCCCGCCAAACAACAATGACGGCTGCAACCAAAAAATGGTCAGGCATTGTGGCAGGCACCTGTAGTCCCACCTACTTGGGAGATGGAGGCAAGAGACTCGCTTGAACCCAGGATTTGGAGGTTGCTGTGAGCTGTGATGCCACTGCATTCTACCCAGGGTGACAGCTTGAGGCTCTGTCTCAAACTAAATAAATAAATAAATAAATAAATAAATAAATAAATAAATAAATAAATAAAAATAGAACTACCCTAAGATCCAGCAATGTCTCTTCTGGTATGTCTCCAAAGTCTCCAATGTCTCTTCTGGGTATGTCTCCATTTGCTTATTAGATCACTTGAGTCTAAGTATATGTGTATATGTCCAGGAGTTTCTCACCAATTAACAGATTCCTTATCTTAATTTAAAACACTCCAAGCATTTAGATAAAGCTTCACTTCTTTAACCAACTACAAAGCAAATAATCTTCAAACCTATAACCTGTAAGCCCCTGGTTCGACCTGTCGCAAATTTTTGAGTCAAACCAGTGTACCCCTTCAATATACTGATTTATGACTTTACATGTAATTCCTATCTCCCTGAAATGTGTAAAAATAGTCTGTAACCTGACATTGGTAAGACCACTTGCTCAAGGTTTTTTAGGCATGGCTCCAGGTTATGGTTCTCAGACTTGGCTCAGAATAAATCTCTTTAAATTATTTTATAGAGTTTAGATTATTTTCCACTGATACATGAAATTTACATATCCATGTTTGAAAAACACAATGTCACACTCTCCACTTTCTTTACCTTCCATTGTAAATAATTCTTCAGTTTTTACCTTCTTTTGGATGTTCTATATTATGGCTCCAAACCATCTCTAGCACTGCCCAATAAATGAATATTTTTCATTGTTCCCCACATTAATTTTTATACATTTGATCTACTATCAATTTGGGAAATTACAGTTTCATTTTTCTGAAAATTCCAAGATAACGAAAACATTTTGGCATATAGAGAGATATTTATAGGGATTCATGAGCAGCAGAACATACCAGACTCAGATATGTTCATTGATTTCTCGCCAACAACTATTCAGTAATCAGTTTACAGTCCCAAATACCGACGATAATTATAGCCATAGTTGGCATTTTTGTTCCTAATACCATACTTTGGAATGTGATGTCTTTCCACTCCATATATTATGAATGGGTGGTATCTTTATTGAGAACTAATGAGAATGCATTTAACACGGACAAATGTTCCTGATAGCTGTGACTTAACCCAGCCAATAGTAAGTAAGCTGCTATGATATTATTCTAAATGCCATATGACGTGTGAACATTTCCTTCCTTTTAGAGGATTAATGACTCAATTTTAATAATTTCTATACAGAGAGAGCTGTTTTGCTCACACAAATATGTATATATGTGTGTGTGTGTATATATATGTATATAGCAATAATGGGCTAACATTTTTCTTTTTATCATATGTTCCCTCATAAAATATGTTGACCTGAAGAATGTCTTGAATGTCTAAGACATTCTTCTCATATTTAAAGACAAAGTTTCAAGACCTTTAAATTATTTCAAAAATAATAGTGTAAATTCAAAACTGATAATCTGATTTACTTTCAATTTAGGAACAAATTGTTAAACAAAAACATATTTGGTTTGTAGATGACTCACTACGTTTTCCATCCCATAATGAAGGAAGAACATTGGCTTTTTTTTTTTTAGCACTTACTATGTAGATGACTGAATTACACCATTTAATTCTCATGTCAATATTACAAGGTATATATTATCTCAAGTTATATATTGTGTTAGATAAAAAAATGAAGCATAATGATTAAAATAAAATGTATAAAATAACAAGTTATTATTATATATATTATATATATCACCACATATCATATACACATTATCACATGTAATTGGTAGAGCTCTGATTGTACCCAAGATACATAAAACTTCAAAGCTTTTGCTTTTGATTTCACTATATGAATTTTCACTTATGTTTTGTAACAAGTATAACTAATATGCAAAATGCCTTCATAAGACTAATATCATCAATTAAGTACAAATATGTATTAATCTTTTATGTCTGAAAGATAAATTTTGATTTTCACACAGTTTTAAATAAACTAGACAAAAATTTTCAGACTATGAGTAAGATAACATCATTTTTGTTATTTAAAAAATAAAGACAGGTTAATGGATAAAGGAAAAACACATAATTTCCTGGCAAATTATTATTTTTAATCTGCATTTTAATTGAAAGTAAGTTGCAATGTATTTTATACTTAAATTAAATCTGCTGGTGGCATGGAAGTGTATGCTTGGGCCAGGTTATATTTAGAGATTTTCTTTCAGATTGGTCTTTCTTGAACATTAGGATGTAGATACCTGTCTTTTAACATGTGATACCCTATGATTACAAAGCCAAAGGCATTCATTGCAATTTTCTACAAAATTTAACTTTAAAATTTCCTTAAAATTAATTTTAACTAGGAGTGATATATAATATTCATATAGCCGATATTTTATTTTATAATTTTGGAACTTGTATTACTTTTTAAAATAGGCATTCTTATGTCAATTCCTAATAAGCTGTGTATCAAGAGGACTGGAAAAGAAACATCAGTTTTAATATAGAAAGGTCTTCTAAAAAACACTAAACATTTAATAATGAAAGAAACAAAAAAAACATACAGCCAATGCTCCCCTACTTCTCAGGTGCCTGTCGTAACAATCACTCTACTGCATTCTATTTTACACTTTTTATGCCTGTCCTCATTATTACATTTAACCATTCTAATAATTATCTTTTTGAACACTTTCCTACTATAGGCTATGATTAAAATACTTTTTAAATTCACTTGAAGTATAACTGATACACAAAATGCCACGCACATTTAATATACACATATTGATGAATTTAGACACATATGTATCATCACCACAGTCAAGATACTAAACATATGCCCCACCTCCAAAAAGTCCTGTATGTTTTTCTGTGTTTGTGTGTGTAATGTTTTATACAGTACAGTACTCTTTTAAGGTAATTGATATTATTTCCATTTTAAATTGGATTTAGGTTATTTAAATATATTATTATCTTTTTATAACACAAAGATAATATTTGAGTCAAAAGTCAAGAATCAGATATTCATGTGTTTAATCTTTTCATAACACTCTGTTCTTTGATAGAATGTCTTGAGAGCAGGGACTGTAAGCACTTCATTTTGTTCTTTAAGAGATACTATGTGGTACAATTACACATATTTTAATTGTTCATATTTAAGTTAATCAAACATTTTTTGAAGACGTTTTCATCTTAAACTCAGGTTTAAATAAGTAAATGTACATTTTGTTCTGTTACATAATTCTCTCTGGATTATTGCTGAACATCAGGTTCAAGAATGCAAATATGGGCAAGCTGCCTGCGGATCTCTTTGGTCTTCATGCCATAGACAACAGGGTTAAGGGCAGCGGGCACAAGCAGGTAGAGTGTAGACAAGATGATGTGGACATAAGGTGGTACATGGCCAAAACGATGGCTAAAGAAAGAAAAAAAGGCAAGGATATAAAACTCCAGGAAGACCATAATATGAGGAATGCAGGTGTTGAATGCTTTGATCCGTGCCTCCTTCTGGGGAAGACCAAAAACAGCCTGAAAAATCAGAATGTAGGAGATGAAGACAAAAATCATGTCAAAACCTAGAATTGCAAAAGCGACAAAGAGCCCAAATGATTTGTTCATATGAGCATCTTCTGCAGCCAGTTTGACCACAGCCATGTGTTCACAGTAGGAATGGACAATAACTACAGAATTGAAATGCTGCAGCCATTTGAGAAGAATGGGTAAAATTCCAACAAGCACCGTTGCCCGGATTGTCACCATTAGCACCACCCGAACCACAAAAAAAGGCGTAAGGATAGAGGTGTGCCTCAAAGGATCACAGATGGCAACATAGCGGTCAAAGGCCATCGCCAGCAGGATGCCAGATTCCATGCCCTGAAAGGTGTGAATGAAGAAGAGTTGGGTGAGGCAGACATCAAAATCCATTAAGCAAGAGCCAAACCAGAAGATGGCCAACATTTTAGGAGCGATGGTTACACAGAGGCCTAGGTCAGTGGCTGCCAATACTGCCAGGAAGATGTACATGGGTTCATGTAGACTGCGTTCTGTAGAGATAATGATTAGCAAGAAGATGTTCCCCAGCAGGGCCACCAGGCACAGGCCAAAGATGGGAAAGCCAACCCAAAACTGCACATGCTCCAGTCCAGGGATCCCTATCAGGATCAATGTCGTTGGGTTGAGATATGACATGTTGGTGGGGCCCATGAGGCTGGAAAATTCTTTACTATTAGTTTTCATACTTATTCAGAGAAAATCAATAGAGGAAAAGAAAGAAAGACGCATTCCTTGTATTTCCTCTCACAGCACTAAAAGCATAGATGGAAAAATGATCATGCGACAGATTCTTCAGGCATAATTTACATCAGTATCAGATCAGAGCTCTTGGAGATCTTGTCCTAAATCCAATGCTGATATGGGTTTTTGTGGTGGAGGAATATGAGCCAGTGTTTATTGCCTAGAAATTGTAGAGATGGAAATTGTGATTCTAAGAGCATTGATTCTGCCAGTCATCTCATATGGTGTCACAGATTCAGATTTTTTATTCACATACATGACCAAACTCCAGACATATTTCAGTTTAGGCAAAATTCCCTGTGAGACTTGAAGTCAGAGTCTAGATCCTTAATCCCATGACCCCGTCCAATTAGCCCATAGCTCAGAAGGCAGTGGCAGCCTCATCCCATCATTCTCTGTTCTCTATTTCAGGGGGTAAAATACCTTCCCTTATGTCTCTGAGAATGTGACTTTCAGGTGTGGGAGGGAGAACAGTTGTTCTTTCTACAATACAAATATCACTTGAAATGCAGGATAATTATTGTGGTTCTAGGAGACAACATGTAGGAGTTACTCTTTTTTTTTTATTGAATCATAGCTGTGTACAGGAGTTCAATCATGAGGTACAGTGTGCAGGCTTCGCATGCAATCTGCAATATTTTTATCAACCTGACTGACATAACATTCATGAGATTTTCTCATTTACTATGTGAAAACATTTTTGATCCGTATTTAGAAGTTTTCCCCTGACCCTTCAAATATGTACCACACGTGTGATCTCACCCTTTGTCCTATCTCCCCCCACCCTCTCCCTTCCCTTCCCTCCCTCTCCCCTTTCCCCATCTTCCTGTGCAATAAATGGGTTGTAGCCTTCACTTGAAAGATAAAGAATTTGCCTCATATTAGGGGTGTATGCATTGGATACTTTTTCTTCCATTCTAGAGATACTTTGCTAAGGAGAACATGTTCCAGCTCCATCCATGTACAGTCATGGCTAAGCATGTTTAGTTCACTAAATTAATTCTGAGGCATGACTTTCAAACTGGAAGTATAAACAAAATTGGGTAGAAAATGAGGTAAGCACTCATCAATCTTAGAGAAGACAGAAAGTTGGTATGTAGATGTCAATTGGACTATAAGGGCCCCTAAAATCTAGCTCATTAGATAATCCTTGTAGTTTAAATGCTTTGATGATAGTAATATGTCTCCCATGCAAAAGAACAGAGCTCAATATGACCTAGCATCCTTTTTATAATTTTATTATTATCACTTATCAATGAATGATTTGTGAAACCTTTGGATGTATTTTCCAACTTCATATTTATCCTAGATTTTTTCTCTTTTTTAATCATTTGCCTATTCTATTTATTTGAAAAAGCCATAGCTAAAGCTTGAAGAAAACCAATATATTCTCTCATTTTATTTGTTTTCAATAATTATTCTACAAGCATAATCATTTATGAGCTTACAAAAGTTTTCTTCCTTATTCCTTATAATTGTGTTATAGCCAAATATATTGAATGGACCCGGATTTTGTAAGTTTCTTTCTTTGAAAGGAAAAGAAATCTCTCCATAAGGGATTTTATAAGTTTTTTCCTTGAAAGGAAACTAGGAGGATTACTTCTGTGAAAGAACATAAAAATATAGTGGATCATAGAGTGGGAATACACATGTATGTTTGACCAGAAAGTCCTCAATATAAGAAAATTTAAAATCTTATAATAGTTGATGGAAAATAGGAGAGTTTGTTATGTGAGCTTCTGTAGCCACACATGTTAGTTCACTATGTCTATGTAAATAAAGAGGTATATATTAAAAATAAATTTATTTTCATGCCCATAGGAAGCAAAGTCAAGTGGAGGAAGTAGTAGAGTCTCTAAAAGTGACTACTGATAAATATAAATATGTCCTATTAAGCTAAAACAAACTATTACAGACAGGGTGTAAAAAGACCTGAAAATGATAGTACATCTTAGATAATTATTTATAAAATGTCTGGTGATCTAAGGGTAAAAGTGAAAATTAGCCCAAGTCCCCCCATAATAGGCAATAATGCATTCATCACATTATTTTTTTCTATGTAGTGTGGTATACAAAATCATGGTATCTGAATCTAGAAATATAAAATAATGTTTAATGCTGGTTCTACTTTTTACCTCACTTTAAATGGGGCAATAATATCAGTTACCTCATTGCATTGTTGGGAGAACTAAATACGATTATATAGGAAAGTGTCAGTACAAAGCATGGAAAAGAGCAAGTGCTCAGTGTCTGGGACCCAGTTCTTGCTCATCAGAACCTATAGAGAAGTTCTGTTCAGTACAGATATATATGACTGGTTTCCTGACAAATTGTAAAACAAAGTACAACTATAGCCGAGGATGAAGGAGAGAAATGGAGGGGGAAAGGAGAAGTTTGATAGAGGTAGGGTGGAACCACATCTATGGAGCATATTGCAAGGGTATAAATCAAATCAAGTATAGAACATAAATGTCTTAACACAATTATTAAGTAAATGAGCTGAAAGCTATATTGATTGGTTTGATGTGAGCACTTCAAATTGTATAAAAAGTCCACACATTGTATCCCACAATAATGTATTTATGACCCATGTGTATGTGATTTAGTAAAAATAATATGACAAGAAAGGAAAATTTTCTGAAGAAAGAATTAATAAAACTTCATTAGATGAATTTTCTGGAGCTGAATATATTTCCTACATCAAAAGTCTAAGACCAGACTTCCATGTAAGCGGGACAATGATCACTCACAGTAGAAAATCAACATCTCATTCGCAGACATTGGTGGATTCAATAAATTTCCCTTATTTAAACAAATTTGGCCATTTCACCTTACAAGTATTTATATCCTTTATAATGTTAGTAGGTACATGAAAAAATATAAATGAACAGCGATTTTTTTTTATAAAAGAGTATTTGAAAGTTACTTCTGTAACAGCATAGACATGCAGTCTATGGAACTTAGCTTTAAATTACAATCAGATCAGAATATGTTCATTCCTGAATTAAATAGAAGGAGAACGAAATAAAAGTATTTCTTAATTAGAGGTAAAGTGAATGAGAAAAGAAGATTGGGTTTCAGGGGACCAAATATGAACTGAGGTCACTGTGGCATGAGGATCAGATAACAAACTACGGAGGACAGTAGGAAGCTCCCCTGTCTTACCCTTTTCACAAATATCTGGTCCATCTGGGGCACTCTACATAGACACACACACATTTTGCAAACTGTACCTTTTTATTATTAAATTTACTACAAACCAAGCAATGTTAGAACTATATTGTTTATAAAAATTAGAAGAGGGTGGCGCTTGTGGCTCAAAGGAGTAGGGCGCTGGCCCCATATGCTGGAGGTGGTGGGTTCAAACCCAGCCCTGGCCAAAAACTGAAAAAAATAAATAAAAAAAAAAATTAGAAGGGGATCTTCAAAACCTGATTTTTCATCCTTCTCTTGCTACTATTAACTGAGTTTATGTTCACTATGTTTTCCTTGCATACAATTCAAAACATAGTACTCAATTATTTTTGCCTTTTTCCATTTCTAAATGACACAAGTTAGTCCATGTCTCATATTGTTCATAAAAAATAAATAAACAACAAACAAACAAACAATAACAAAGAAAACCTGGGGTCCTTAGAAAGAAAATATACACACCAAAGGAAAATTTCTTACTGAGAGATACATGATTAAGATAATCTTATTCAGTACTCTTTCTACTTCCTCTGAAATTTTACTGCAATTAATAATAGAAACCTTAACCACATACAAATTCTAATACATGGAGAAGAACTTACCCACATAAATAAATAAGTATCTAGAACACAAAGGCAATAGATGAAACAATCTTTCCTTCCAGATTATTGACTATGGAAGGGATTAGTAGAGAAGTGTCTTTAATCATCTACATTTTAGCTCTTTCAGGATTTCCTTTCCTTAAGGTCTGAGTTGATCCCAGAGCAATCTTGGCCCCTAGAGAAGTCATTACCTTTCTGAGACTCATCCCTATTTTGTAGGAGACACATATTCATTAATTGCAAGTACATAGACATAAAGCATTCAGTTATTCATGAGAAGGTGTTTCCAAGAAATGAAAATCAGGAAATATCAAATCACCAGTTTCTCTAAGAGCATCATGAATCTGACATCATTTGGAATATAAAAGAGAATCTGAGAAATGGAGAATATGTATATTGATTGGAATGCTGGAAGACAGTCCTTTGGTGAAATGTTTGGCCTATCACTAGGCTTACAGAGTACAGAAACAAAACAGGACATTTTATCTTTGTAAGCTATCTTAGCTTGCAAAAATAAAAGGTCGTATAGCTCATATAGCTATAATACCTACTGTTATTACTATTACATCACTTTACAGATTCCAAAACAAAAAGTAACATTTTATGTCCTTAGTGGGAAAATAATCCAGACTGTTCCTATTGCTTAGGCCAGTTTGAGAACACATTACTCTGTGCTGTGTTCAACTTTGCTACCCATCTCAGCAATATTTATGTAGTTTGTTAGTGACTACTTGACCAATTCTACTATCAGATTATTCTACTGAGGATCTCTAAGTGATGAGTTTCACAGTCATCTGAGAACCTGGAATTATATTCCAGTGTAGGTGTATAGCTACACATAGCCCAAATACACTTTACTGAGAATACAAGACACCTGGTTAGATAAATACTTTGTGAAACAATAGAAGAAAATTCAATAGTATTCTTGTTATTGTTAGCTGACAGAATTTACCTAGGATTTTTTATGGACATTCTGTATGCAACTTCTATTTGAGAAGTTCAGTTCAGATAACATATAGAGAAGATTATATAAAAAAAAAAAAAGAAACTTTTTTGAAATTTTGGTGTCCCCTCCCCTAGAATTCTGGGCAATCTGTTTTCCATATGCAACCATTTCTTGTCTGAAAAGATTGCATTTTACAGAACTCTTTGTAAATGAATTAACAACCTACCACTCTTAGAGTATTTAGCAGAATGATGACTTGATCTAGAATTAAAGAATTGAACAATATAATTCTTGATAAATGACTTAGTGAAAAAGACAAATGAACCAGTTCAGGGAAAGAAAATTACAGGGCAGTTAGAACGGTAAAAGTTTCATCCAAGATTTGAAGTTTTGTATAATAATATAATAAAAAGAAACAATGTGATCATTTTTTGAAGCACCTGATTATCTGGATGTGGCAATAATAACAGCTTTATTGTCCAGGAGCCAGAAATTGTCTTACTGTCATAGAATAGTACTACATACTATCATATAAAATGACTTCAGATACACAAACTAATTGAGTAAATTGTTAATATGGAAGTGATGTTGCAGACATAATTCCCCTCATTATGACTTAGTTATTACTCACTTTTAGGTTCAAAATCACAAAGAAGAATTGATGAAAATGTGGGCTGAAGACTTATTTTTTTCTATTTATGGACCATTTGAATGACCTTGTCCATAATGAAAGACATAGTTGAGCTAATGCAAATGATAATAACATTGAGGCAGATGATGGTCACAAGGGAAGCCATGATATTTACTTGAAGATAGAAAATATGCCTGCCAACCTATAGACCAATAGGCTTTGGGTTTCCCCCATACTGGGAAGTACCTGAGGGTACCTTCATGAGATAGTTAAAGCCAATACACTGGTAAACACCAGCCAACAGGGCTGGGGGAGTTGGTTGTCAGTCTTGCATATCATATGTACCTATAATTGTTTCAGGATTCTGGAGACATTGTGATCACTTTTATTCCACCAGATCACCAGCTAATGGACAATCCCCTGAGGGAGGACTTCTCTGTGCCCAACTGAGAGATCAAAGTTTTTGAAAGCATCTAGACTTCAGTAAAAGCTGCAGTTCAACTCAGGTGATGTTCTAGGGGTGACAGTGATAATATTGGTGGATTATGCAGAAACAATGTGATACAATCCATGAACCTGCACAAAATCTCCTTTGACTACCAGTGCTCTCTCTTACTGTGCTATCATACAGTAAAAGATATTGGTAAAAAAGATATAGAAAACCTCAAAATGAGAGACTATTACTTGCTGTTTTAAAAGTTCAAGCTTGAAGGATATAAATGTTTTATGATTTGGGGACTGGAAGATGATTGTGTTCTAAGACTTGATAAAACCCCAACTTTGTGGACTTTGATACATTTACCATTTTTTTGAAAGTGATAGATGTAAAGAATTGTCCTATAGTTCAATGCATTAACATTTTAAAAATGATATTCATCATAAACTTATGATACCTGATATTAAAAGTGATTGGGGGCCTAGACAAACTGGCCAAATAAGCTGATTGATTAGATAATATCAATGACCTGTTAGATGATACAAATGCTTGTGATCAATGATATTATCTGTTTTAAATTTAAGATATTAATGAAGACTCATAAGGGGGAGGCCAGGCAGCTACAATCCCAGGCCAAGACAGGAGGATCTCTTGAGGCCAAGACTTCAGTGTCATGTTGGCATGTGCCCGTTACTTGGGTGACTGAAGTGGGAAGACTGAGCTTGAGCTCACAATTTGAGGTTAAAGTGAACTAAGATTTCACCATTGAACTCATTGGTGGTGCCAGAGCAAAAGACCATCTGTACTACCACTCCCCCTCCCAAAAAAATCATGATGTATAAAAAATGAAAATGAAAGGTAACCAAAACTTTTTTGTTTGTTTTCAAGAAAAAAATCTATAAAAGAGGAGTCTCAAAGGCCTCTACGTCTATTCTCATAAAGACATTTATAGAAGGACCTATAGCCACATAGCTGTATTACCAGGCCTCATTTCTTATTGTAAGAAAAAAAGTGGTTGGTAAATTGCATGCAGATTAGAACTTCTATGAAGGAATTGTGATTACTATTTGGTAAGCCTTGACTTTTGGCCTCCATAGTTTGCTAGTTCTACTAATTGATGTTTTCCTTTCTCATGAAGCCCTGAAATTATTCTCATGGGATAGGCCAATATATGCACTGTTTCTTAAGCTGTATAGAGTAAGGAAACCATGTTGTTTTCACAACTGCCACGTAATTATTACTTATTTACACATAAAATGTGACCAAGATGGTCTTAAAGCTGTCTTCAGTTTGACCAAACCTTAGATTCATCATCCTCCCAACACGAGGCTCTTGATCTCCCTTTCCCTAGAACATTCTCTTAGAAAATTTATAAATGTATACTCTTTACTGGTCTATTTGAGATGTAAATTTTTTGAAAACCTCTTGAAAGGTTTATTTTTTTTAAATAATTTTATTGAATCATAATTATATACATTGGTGCAATCATAGGGCATGATTCATATACATTCAGAAATATTTTGTTCGTACTGTTACAGATAGCCTTCATGCAAATCAAAACTACTTTGAGATATCATCTAACCCCAGTAAGATTAGCCCACATAACAAAATCCCAAAACCAGAGATGTTGGCATGGATGTGGAGAAAGGGGAACACTTCTACACTGTTGGTGGGAATGCAAACTATTACATTCCTTTTGGAAAGATATTTGGAGAATACTTAGAGATCTAAAAATAGATCTGCCATTCGATCCTATAATTCCTTTATTGGGTATATATCCTGAAGACCAAAAATCACATCA